>VZRI01006533.1:25614-59350 GCA_013397515.1 Upupa epops | reverse complement strand
GGGGGGGGGGTGGTGGGGGTGTTGTTTGTTGGGTTTTTTCTCCAGGCAGATTTTACCTTGTTTTCTCATCTTTCAAGCCCTTCAGTTGCTCCCAGGTCACTCACACAAACGGCTTCTCCCTGTATGTACATTTGGGGAATTGTTTGGGCTGTTTCCATGTAAAGCTGATGAGGATCGTCTCCACTGAGGGATGCAGGAGAGCTTAATTCATTACAAATACATACAAATTTTACATGGTATAAATCTAATTAGAAAATTGTTTTAGAGAATCAGAACAAAAGGAAACAATCTTCCCTGGTTTCCTTTAACTTCTCAGTTTTACGGGTGGGCAGTGGTGGTAGTTTTAAGCACACAGACTGCTGTATATTGTGGTGCCTTTCTAAAGCCTCCCTTGCCGCAAGCCTCGATCCCATCTCCTGCTACTTCTCAGCAAAGACAGTTTCAATTTATACCCGTTTCCAACCATTTCAAGCTGACACTTTTAATTAATCTCACTAGTTACCAAGAGCTTACAAGAGAGAGAAATTAAAAAGGGAATAAAAAGAATGGATACTGCAGTTTCTAAAGTATCAGGATGCTTTGATGTCTTTGAGCTGTCTAACCCCAATAGATATTAATGATCTTTCTTGTGTTTACAGGTAAATTTATTTCCTTTCTCCCAAGAGGAAAAAAAAAACATGAAGATTCATCTTCTGCAGTTGTTGACAATGTATTTGATTGCAGTGCCCAGGTTCCAAAAACATTTGTGGTGACAGCAGAGGGGACAGAACAAAGGAAAGCAGAGTCACAGTGACTGCTGGTGTCCAAGTCTGATGAGGAAGAGGACTGGCTACCTCCTGAGGCAAAGTACTGCACGGCTGGTAGCTCACTGAGAAAGCTAGATTCAGGCACCTAGACTTGGAATGATGTACGGAAATCAAATTTCTTTAAGCTAATATTTTTCAGGATAAAATTGTAACTGGCCCAAACCATTGACCTCATCACTGTGGTAGACGCTGTTTTTCCTCAAGGACACACACCAAACCTCTGCTGAGTCATTTCCACCTAGCTTCAGGCCCAAGAAACCTCATGCCCAGGTAGAACATCACTATTTCAGATGCTGCATTTTCCCTCAAGAGGGTATGGTTTTGTCAGCTTTTCTGTCACATCAACCAGAGCTCTGCGGGTAGCAAAAGCTGGTTCTAAATCACTACAGTTTAGGGCTTTGGTTTGGGTTTTTTTTAATTTTAGACTCACAACAGAGTGTCAAAAAAGGAAACTGTGGAGATTAAAAAATGTCAGTCCTTCTCTGAACTGAAATTTAAGGGAGGTTTCACAAATTGAGTCACTGGAATATAATTTAAAGATGCTACCAATTATTTGTTCACATTGTGAACCACTCAGAAAAATATCCTGGGATGCTGCAGGCAGACAAACCCAGAATTTTAGCTAGTGTAAATGTGTTGCTCTCAATGCAACAATGCTTATTTCCTTTACAGAACAGAGCATATTTATAAAGTGAGATTATGTTTGAAGAAAGTTATTTTTCCCTGACTTCTACATAAAGGTGTCTCTTTTGGGATAAGATCTTGTTTATAAATGAGGCAGGCATTCTTAGCAGGCAGGAACAAAGAAAAGCGTTTTTATTAGCAGCAGGAACCACATGAACAGCTTTGACCTCAATTTAGGATTTAACTTATCATTTCACACGGAGGCTTGCATCAAGAATTTGACACTGGTGCCCTTTACTAATTTGTAAAGCAAACTAAAAGGAAAATAATGGAGTATGGATAAGTGCTGTTCATGAACCACTGAGCAGGCTCTATTCCATTCTGTCCAAATTACTCCACAATCAGTCAGAAATCTCACGACAGACTAGGTTGTCTTTTTGTTGTTTTTATTCCTCTAGGGGGAAAAAAAAGTGCAAATTAAATTGCCAGGCCTGTCTGTCCCTATCCTTCTGGTGATCAGGAGTATTGTGGAATGGGCATTCCTTACATTCATTGCTGCATCTGTGGAAGGAAGAATTGCTGGAGTGCAGGGGAAATATATGCCTGCCAGAGTTAAAGCTGTGGTTGTGTGATCACAGAGCAACTTAAGGTTAGGACTTAAGTGTGTTAAAGCCTTGGCAGCTTTGCTCCAATTGGCTCCATGACATTCTCTGCTCAGCTGTGATCCTAATGGCTTGAGACTCACTGAATTCTTCTAACCCCAGCAATTAGTTTTTTCATCTTCTAAAACTCACTCACTTGAAGTGTTATTTTTCCACACAGACTATGTTGGAGCTGAGGCTTAACCGACCCGAATGTGCTCACAATGTGAATCATCTTTCAGGCGCAGCCACAGTGCCCCACTCCACCATGCTGACATGGGCAGATTTCTGTCCCTGACAGCAACAAAAATATATTCACAAATTTAATTAGATTTCCTGAACAAAAGAGTAGTGTAAAAGCAAAACCATACAAATAATCACTACCAGACATGTGGTATCAACATCTAATTGAGGGAGAATTTAATTCTTTCTTTCTCTAGCAGAAAGATAGGGCAAGGCAGGCACAAACTGGATTATTTGTGTTTTTCCCTCAGCATGATACTGCCTGTTTGCATACCAACACTTTGTTCCTGGGGGCCAGAGGAGCCCACAAATGAAAACTTTCTAGCTACATTTGCGTGGATATACATTACCCAGACCTGTACTCTCCTGGCAGCAAGTACTGAAATAATGGTGAATTTTCTAAACAAATACATACATCAATATTGCTTGAAGTTATATATATGTATATATCTATACATACAACATGGGAACTGCTGGCTGACTTTTCCTCATGTTTCTGAGAAGGATATTTCATAACACCAGATCTATGTCCCCAGTACGAGTTATGGAAGGGTTTGCTATGTGTGATTTTATGGAAAACAGCAGGACTATAGGCGTCTCAGGAGCTCTGCTTTCAGCCTCTGTTAACTAAGTAGAAGGGAAGAGCAAAGGGTGTGCATTATGTCTCTCTGAATCAATTTGTGGATATACAGAAAACACACAAAACCATAGAATCCACCATCTGCCAGAAGAGGAAACATAAGGGAAGAGGTTTAGTCTCTGACTGTCATTGGGGAAAGATGGATGTAGGACAGGAGCAGAAAGCAAAGACAATCTGAGAAGGGCAAAGCAGGGCACGGGCTTAGAGAGAAAAGAAATAGAAATATAGATGAGTGAATAGGAGGAAAATACATGCTATCACTGTCTCCTGGCTGTGTTTGCCTCTCAATCTGGTGCCCAGCTTTGCTGGTCTACTGGTGTTTAGCACCCTTGCAAGTCACAGTCATCCCTGTAATGCTGCCTGGGTGTGAAACATCTGGGAATGCATGTACAACAAACTATTCTTGCTCCAGACATGTCACCAAGAATTGGGGTGCACCTCCAGCTTCACCAATGAGGCTCAGTTTGCTGTGAATGCTGATTTTTTGAGAGACTCATCTTCTCTTTGATTTTCCTGGGATACATAACATTTTGGAAGTGATGTTGTTTGTGACAACCCATAATAAAAGCTACCTCTGAAGCATTGCATTGCCCATGAATAACTGAGATGGCAACCTGAGCAACAGTTTCAAGTGCCTTTTAAAGCCACAATAGTGCACTACAAATTAAATAAGAGGCAGCTATATCTAGCCATTGTGCTTGACTCAAAATTAGCATAGGAAGGTTTGCTCTAGGCGCTCCCAAGCAATAGAACAGCATAATCAGACTATGTGGTATCCTTTGCAGGGAATCCTTATCTTACAGACATCGACCAGGATGCTCAGAAAGAGAAGACAAGATTAGAGGGTGGTAACTGGAACTAGGTAAGATCAAAAAGCCTTCATGCTAGTTTAGAACCCAAACAGCACGGGTAAAGGCATAAAATAAATATGGTTTTTCCAGCTACAGCCTGACATATCTCTGTCCTGATTATGGCTGAGGAGTCCTGTGCAATGCAAATCAGGGATGACAGGAAAAGGCTGAGTCCTTGCCAGACAGGCAGGTCTTACGATGGCTAGTATGTACGTTGTGTGGTACTGCAGGGCCATGACAAGAGTCTGTGGCTGAAGTTATACTTTAGCCCTATGTCTCCCATCCCCAGTGACAGTTGCAACACTGTTCTCATTTTCAGCCCCTTTCACAGGCCTTCTCCAGCATTAGCTTAAAAACACTCAGCAAAGGTGATTCATTCCACAGCAAGAGGAAGGAAAGGATCAGAAAATACTCCCAGCCATTTTGGTGTGTCTGTAAAATAACCTTCTTGATCTCATTCTTCTTGACTCGTCACTTCCCTGCTATGCTCTCTGTAGACAAGCTCTGGTTGATGGAATTGAGTCTCGCTGCAGGAAAAAAAAGGGTGAAAAACATGGCTTAGCATGTTTGGCTGAAAATGGTAAACTCAAGTGATAAATTAATTCACTGCAAGAAATGTAACACTGTGCTTTAAAATTTCTCCTTTCATGAAGTCAGAAGAACTATCTGTGCCAGCATTTTCACCTTCATCTGCCAGTACAACTGACTGAAGAGGCAATAGGAATTCCTGCTGCAGGAGCTTTTTTCCACTGTCAACTCCTCAGTCTTCATTCTGCAGCAGAGAGGATGTAATTTGACAATTGGGCAAGAGATTGTGAACAACAGGGGTGGGTTTCTAGTATCTGAGGTGGGAATGGTGGCATGGGAAGTGGACAGTCTCAGCAACGTGTCTGCAGTACATGACCAGGATTGGAAAATTCAGATTCACAGACTTCCTGGGCCATGAAGTCAAGGCAGAAGAAACTCCAGAGAATGACACAAAGGCCCTGCATTGAACCACTGCCTACAGCATACTACATCTCTTCTTTGTCTCCTATAAGGAGTCATACTTCCGAGTATGACACTTAATTATAAAGCCCAGACTTAACAAGAATATCCTCTTGATCACAGTTAGATATTGTCAGAACCAAAGGACACCTAACAAATGATAAAAATGTTGGTTTTTTTAATTTTTTTTTACAGGAAAATTAAAAAAACACCAACTTAGAGAGCAACGTGCACAGCTCTGCAGTGACATTGTGAAGTAACAGGAAAGCTGCCATTTCTAGACAATGTCTCACTTAAAACTTTTTTTTCCTAATACACAATATTTTGACTTGTCTTATTTTGAGGTGATGATAGATACTCACAATTTGTAAAAGAAAATCTGCCTGGAAAAATTGCAGCAACATGCTAGCAGAATGGAGTATTTATAGCCAATTGTCTTTGTTAAATAGGTTAAGTATTTCCCTCACTTTTTCCTATGAAATCCCATTATTGAATTTTGGTGCAATTGCAAACAACAGTTGTTTTGCAATTTTTTTGAGCTTATATAAGCAAAAAAAATGCTAAGACAATGTTTGCAGAGACAGTCCAGGACCATGTGAGACTAGGAGCAATTCTTCCTAGAGGGCACTTTTCACTCCACTTTGACCTTGATGGGCTACAGAAATACCTGAGTAGTATCTTTTCTGGCTCAGCATATTTTTTAAAAACCTTTCCGTTGTGCTTTCTTTTTAAAATCTGCATTAGCTATAAAAACCTTGCTGGATGGCCTAGTTTCCTGTGGAATTATAAAAAAACCCAAAATGTGCCTAGGGCAGATGACCTTAATTTTTGCATTCTTATTCCCTGAAGCTCTTCTTTTTGCTTTTAACTGCTGTGGCGTGTTGGATTGTGTTTTGCATCAGACAGTGAATAAAATAAGGAACTGAGTGTGGAAGCAATAGCTGTGTGAGAGACAAGATCTTCCCAAGATAAAAGCTCCCATCAGTGGGCACATGATCTTTCCCACCCACGCAATGTCACCTGTTCAGCTACCCCACCAACTTGAGCAGAAGCAGCAGCATGTGCTCTGCAGCTGCATGGTATCCTGGTTGATGCAGGTTCTGTCTGGGTTTTCCCTTTCCCAGGTGATTATTTCTAATCATTAGGCAAATATAGCAAGATAGGACATTGATATAATCTGCTGTAAATGGAAATGTCTAAATGGCTACCTGTAAAGAAGTAGGAAAACTGAGAGGGCAGGAGCTGCCCCTCACCATCTCAGGACTCTGCTAGAAGGGAGCATCCAGTCAATGCAATCTCTTTGCTCATATAATGAGAGCTTTTGTCTGTGGGGACTCAAACACTGGTGGAAAACTTGCTGGGCCATTGAGCTACAGAGCTTTTGCAAGGTGCCTGGTTTTCACTCTCCCGTTGGAACTGCTTCACTTTGTATAGGTGTTTAAATATTTATTGGGCCAGGGAGAGAAAAGCAAGAGATTGATTCTATTGCCCAGTTGTTCAGTTGCTCACCTGGGATGTGAGAGATGCAGGGTCAAGTCCTTGCTCTGAAGATGATTTAATTATTTATACAAAGTGGAACAGCTCTGGCAAAAAGGACGCATGTGCTGGCAAGCCTGATGGCCCTCTTCAGCACTACACAAAACCTCTTCCCTTTTAACCCAGGGGGTGACTTGATGCAGGTTTTCTCCTTGCTAAGTAAATGTTTCCTGTGCACATTGTGATTTGTTAGCTTCTTGTTCTTGCTCCCTGAGCCAAAGCCAGCTTGAGCCCCATACTCCATGGGCCCCCTGCTTGTCTACCACTGATTTCTCAAAAAAAGGGATTAGACTTTTACTAAGCTATGTACCCATATTTCTCCCTGACATCTTGACTCTCTTCGCCATCTACCCAGAGGAGGAAGCCCCAGCAGTCTCTGAGAGGCAGCAGAGATCCTAAATTTCTCCAGAGATTTCCAGAGCTCAGAGGGGCTGCTGTGAACAGAGAGGCAGTGAAAATATAATATTCTCTTATGATAAGGAAAGCTGTAAAATTCTACTATCCTGCTCATTTCTACATAGTGTTTCAATGTGGATTATTTATTTTACTATCTTAATGTCAGTGCTGCAGCTGTTATTTTTTGTCTAGCTGACACCATCATCTAAAATGAGGAAAATAACCAGTGTTGTCCCTTGCAAGGTCTGGTGGGAACGGCCTGTGCCATGTTAATTTCAAGACACGGACAATCTTAATTTCAGTAGCAACCAAAAAACTTTAAAAGTGACCTATATAATAACCTAGCCTGCTTTACAGGAACTGTATTTAAGCATCTGGCTACTAGCATGTCCAGTTTTCCATGGGGCATGTAAACTGAGTGTAGCACTTTCAGCTCAACAAGCTGTTCCTGCTGCTGTTCTGCAGCAAATGTCATTAAGCAAAAAAACCAAAGCTATCAATAAGGTGTTTTAATTTACACACATATTTGTAGTGGCTATCTGAGCTCATCCATTTCCTCATTTTACACACAGCTTGTTCTGCTGCTGTTGATTTTTTCAGTACTCACAAACAAAGGAAACCTTCTTCATAAAGACATTCACTTAGCACAGTAAAATACAGTCGAAATATGACTATTCTTTACAAGAATTGTATTTTTTAAATCAAAGTCATACAAAACAAGCTTTAAAAAACCTAGCCATTATGAAAGAAAATATGTGGTGTTTATACTTGCTATCAAAATCTGGCTGTGTTGATTTTGACTAATGGCTTACACACTCAGCAGAGATGGCATTGTTTATTTTCTTACCCAAGCTTACATTTTTATTACTGCTAAGTTTTGTGTTAGCACGCGCTGTTTTAAATTAAATGAATATCCAAATACTGTTTTGAAGTTGCTAATGACACCATATGTACTGCATTAGCTTGCACACTATTTGCAGAAAAAAATCTTAATTGTGCTACCATAGCCTGAGGATATTTTTGTGGTAAGCAATTGAGATTCATTTTCCTGTTCCTGTAGAAAATCACTTCATGAAAACACTGGAATATAATAACTTCTGTCCAATGTATTCATTTTTGCTTTGATCATTTGGATTAAGGGAGAAAAGAACAATGATTTAATATCTGTGTATTGTGATAAGTTTTTAATATTTATTTCTCATAGAACAGTTCCTTTTCTATCAATAAAATAAAGAATGTAACAAGATTGGAAAAATCTAGTACCATTTACTTCTAAACTTCACTAGTGTGGGTCTATTTGTCTTCCGGTTTCACTAGTAAGAAGTCCACAAAAGTTTTAAACTAGGCAATAAAAACCCAAAAAGTTGAACTGGAAGAATTTGGCATCAGGGAAAAGAAACTAACAGCTCTGTAAAAGCATTTGGGGAACACTGGAGGCAAGAGTCCTTGCTTTTAGCTGAGAGGTGAATCACAGACAGTCATGGCTATGAGTCATGTCTGTACCATCAGCACAGCCACCCATGTCTCATCCTGCTTTTGTCGGGATCAAAACTCAGAGATGCTGCATGGAGCTGTGGGACCAGTGGGATGCAGAAAAGGATCCTTGTTCCTCACTAGGACTGGACCTATCATTGAATGTGCAACAGCAGAGGAAGAAGAGGCTGGGAGCCCCTCCACCAGCCGCACACTTTGACATTGTTTCAGAGTGATTTGTTCTTCATGACAGGGTCAAGCTGCTGTGAAAAGGTTAAACAAATGGACTTTGTAAGCTCCTTTTAGGGGAAAGCTGGTCAGAAGGCCTCTTTAATCACCAATCCCCTTTAGCCCTGGGAAAAGACATCAGCCAAACTCACTTGTGCAGTGGCAGGGAGCCCAGCTGAGGGTGGGATGGAGACTCCCTGTCCCTCTGCAGCTGCCTTCGGCTGAGAAAAAAAAAATCCTGCAAGGGAAGGAGTTTGGCTGGAAGTGCTGGTTTGCCTCCTTCTGCTCCAAAGGAGGAGGAGGACGACGACATTCCTCTGGGGCCAGTGTGTAGCCCAGCGTCCCTAATGTTGTCTGCACCCATCCTGTCAGGAGAGTAATGAGGAGAAAGTTCCAAGACCAAAACGAAAAACAGCTCGTCCTTTAGCAGGAGCTGGGAGAAAGTTTGTAATGCACCTTCCACCTTCCCTCTACCATGGCTGCAGTTCTGACACTCTGCTGTGAGAGAAACCCTTTTGGATTAATCCTCACAGACAGATGGCTTTTAATTTAGCTTCGCTTGCCACATTTTAAGGTGTGACCATCTACTGGATATGCAGTGATTTACATACCTGAACCACACCTTCTTGGAGATGCCCTAGGGCAGAGATAGTTCCTCCTGCCTAATCATTCATAGGGTGCTTTAATAAATAGCACTGGCTCCACTCCCCTCTCAGTGAGAGTAGCAGCAGCTTGCTGCGGGTGTGGCAGGAGATGGCAGTGAAGTTCCTTGGTTCAAAGTAGTATACGGAAAGGATGAGAGGACACACAATGTGAGAGAGGCTAAGCATCAAGTAGATGTGCCCTGGAGGATATGATTTAGTGGGCATGGTGGAGTCGAGTTGATGGTTGGACTCGATAATCTTGTACTTCTTTTCCAGCATTTATGAATCTATGATTCTATGATCAAGAGTCACAGTCACTCCATCCTCAGAGCCCTCCATTGCTTCACAGCTGAGTAATTTGTTAACTTGGGTCCTCCTCTCCTTCCTGTTTATCCCCATTAAGCATCATGCTTCCCCACTCTTCACTCCCGAGCCAAACATCCACAGGCAGACATGGGCTTTCATTCCAAGGGTGGCTGTTTGCAGGTAGGATTAGTGGTTGTTAGGAGTAAACCCTGCCACGTCCCTGTGCCAGTTCCAGCCATGTCATGACTATATTTCTGACTGTTTCCTCTCTTATCTCCTTACATTCCTCACCTTACTCCCTTCAACTGCTTTCTTCTCAACAAGTAGTGATTTTCCACAATGACCCTGAAATTTACAAGGTTCATGCTCTCCAACCTACCACTGTGACATCCTCCTCACTGCATCTGTCCCCCTAATTTCCTTCTCTCTCCACCTCACTGTCCACCCATTTCATCACCTTCTGTTTCATGTACACTCTTCCCCTTCTGTTGCAGACAAATGTAAAATATAGGAGGTTCTCACATTCTTCTCCATTGCTATGCCCTATCTATCAGAGATGCCATCATTACTTGAATGAGCAGCCTTCATCTATTCCAGTACAAAATAAACCAAACCAGCCAAAATATAAATCTGATTTTGCATGGTGATCATGAAAGGGGCTGGCTACCGCAGAGTTCCAGCAATAGGCTCATGCGAGGACCATCA
This sequence comes from Upupa epops, assembly GCA_013397515.1. Taxonomy (NCBI): domain Eukaryota; kingdom Metazoa; phylum Chordata; class Aves; order Bucerotiformes; family Upupidae; genus Upupa; species Upupa epops. The sequence goes on along the minus strand of VZRI01006533.1, from coordinate 49,270 downwards.
CTCCTCAGTTGCTCCAGCTGGATCCTTAAATGCGTGAATGTGTAAGATGGATACCAACGAGAGTTCCCTGACTGTGTTGTCAGGCAGCAATGACTTCTCTTTCCCTTCTGAATCAGGATTTTTCTAGATCTTCCTACTTTTTTGAAAATCATCAGGAATCAGCAGGCAGGGTGCTGACTAGAGAACAGCTTCAGGGAATTAGTTCATGAGAAACTTACTTACCTCCATTCAGACATTGCCTGAAACCTCCTTTGCCCCTATGTTATCCATCACATAATTTTCATTTGTATGTGCAGTAAGTATCCTCTGTGATCAAAATTTATAATGACAGCAGAGTGCTTCCAACTTTGAGTTTTTATCAAGTAATCTTGATAAGTGAAATAAAAATGCTAGGCTTCGTCCTAAATGTTGGTCATTCTGCACTACGGAGACCATTTCACATGCAGTAACTTCACTATCCAAGATCTGGACTAAGATTATTCAACTGAGACAATGAAGGGAAGAATGAAAAGGTTAATGCTTCCATTTAGTAACACCTCATGAAGAAATCTTGTGGTGAAATATCATAAAGCTTATGCTGAAATATCCGTCATACTTCATAATGATGGAATGGATTTGCTGCAAGCCCAATCTTGCAGCACTTCTTCAAAACACAGTAAAATGGGCAAGGTAGTGACTTCAGCTAAGAACATGGTACTAAGCTATTGAAGTCAGCAATAGCTTTGCCAATGATTTGGGTGTGAATTAAGAGGCTGAATTCCAGATGAATCAATGTATTACTGCTATAGTCCATCTGCATCTGAATCTAATCTCCATCCTGCATCAGCTGTCAGACAGCTGGATAGTTGCCTTGCCTGTGGCTATGATAGCACTATGACAAAGAAACACTGAAAGAGGATTGCAGAAATGATCTAGGCCACTCTCCCACTATCCCAACCTCTTCATGGAATTTAAGCAAATCACTTTAGATAACCCCTTCAGATATATCTTCTAACACACATACTTGTAGTACAAGTCCTGGGATTTCTATCAAACCCTTTTATTGGACATCATCTTAAGAGACAGTCTGTGTTTCTAATGTTTATTTTGGTCGTCTTTGCTGCAAATTTAAGTGATTGCTCATGTTTCTTTGGTTGGGCATAAGTGATTGATAGCAACACTTTGTAACAACGTCTTGCATATAGAATAATGGAATATATGACTGGCCTGGTTTGGAAGGGACCTCCAAAGGTCATCTAGCCCAAACCCCATGCAGGGAGCAGGGACATCCTCAACTAGAGCAGGTTGCCTAGAACAATTGGTTGTCCAGCCTCGCCTTGAATATCTCCAGAGAAGGGGCCTTAACTCCCTTTATGGGCAACCTGTTCCAGTGTCCAACTGCCCTTCTGCTAAAGAACTTCCTAATATCCGATTTCAATTTGCCCTTTTCTAATGTAAAACCATATCCCCATTCTCTTTTTTTTACCCCAGTTTCAACAAAGCCACATCCTTCACCCCTCATGTTTTCCAGATTTCTGTTATCCCATGGACTACTTCCTGTTGATCAGTATGAGGGCAGCCAGGCCTCCCAGCTCTGCAAGCAGCATGCCAAAATGCCATTAGGCTTGGAGCTGTGAGGCATATACCTTGGAAAGACGAGCAGGGAGGGAAACGAGTTGCAGCGCAGAAGAATGTGATTCCTGTGAAATGTGGTTCCCATGAAAATCTGGAATTCCCACAAAAAACCTAAAAATCTAGGGCAGTTATTCCCCAGTGGGTGTGAGCACACCACCACAGCTCATGACACCTTGTTTTCTCTATATTGTGAATGTTGATTATTCATCAGCCCCCAGGCAAGGCTGATGTGATATGGCCTAGGTAGGAGAGAAACATTTGAACTGTCCAAGACCAAACATGGCCATCCCTGCTTAACATGTCTGCATATCCAGTCTATTAAAAGAAAGGGGAAAATTCTCTTAAAAGAAAGAGAAATTACTTCTTGACCAGAAATAATGATACCACACACATCGCACAGATATTTTTCATGCAGACGAGTGATACTAATGTTTTTGCATTAAGCTTAGTTTTCTCTTCCTCATCAAAAAGATGAAGATAAAGCACACATACAGTTCTAGTGGGCCATAGAATCAGTTCTGTATGTTATCCATAACTGCATGTAGGTTCAGATCTGAATTAACTCAACTTGATATTCAGAACTAGATATTGAAAACGTATGGTTTGTGTACCCAAGTTTGTGCAGTGAGTTCAGTCTTCTTGAATGTGTTCTTAACACTAATTGCTTGTAGGCCTGACTTTACAAAAACATTATCATAAAGAGAAAATTTGCAAAGTTAATTCCAGCATTTCCTCAGTCTAAATAACTGTGTAGATAAGTATTTGTGATGATATTAATAAGTTCCCTAGCAACTAAAATTGTTTTCAGAAAGTAATAACATTGTCTTACAGAACTGGAAAACCCCAGAATGCAAAACCTCGTGTTTTCAGAGTGTGGATAGATTCCCATTTTCCTAATATCAAAGTCCATTAACAATATATTACATTGCCTGGAGGTCACAGCCTACCTGAAAAATGACCTTTGGTTTGTACCTCACAAAGCAGTGCAAGCACAGTGCTAATCTTTGGCAATAGTGACATTCTGGGTTTGGCACAGGAGAGTCAGGTTAGTTTCTCTGCTGCTACAGAAGTTATAGTTAGGTGTTTTTTTAACCAGGACAGGAAATTCTGTGGCAATACAATGACTGGACTCCCCAGACATCTGGTAATTTAAAAACCAGCTCAGAATAATATTATGCATACTCTTAAAGGCTCTTAATGAAGGGCAAGAGACAAGAGTTCACGTTCAAGAATGGAAGGATTTGGTATACATTTTATTTTTGTTATCCTTCATACATTTTATTTAAACATTTGTTTTTTGGCGTTGTAATATCATTGATGTGGCAATATTATGGGACAGAACTGAGTTCAGAAATAGCCACCAGCATTTTCTGGGAAAGAGGAAAACAATCTTGATGAGTGATGTGAAAGGCAGTTGAGAGCACCATAGATCAGCATAGAAACACAACATGGATGTAATGGTTTAGAGTGACAGTCTAAATCGGTTTGGGTTGGCGCCTGCAATTCAAGCACAGCAACCAGCTCTCACCAAGAATTCAACAGGAAATGAAGCAACTTTGTTAAAAAAAATTATTGAACCATCACCAATAAGGAAATAAATCCCCAAATAAGTAAAGGAATAAAAAAGATAAAACAGAAACTGTATCACAATGCCTTTACACACACTCTGAGAGAAATGGGAGACAGCTAACACATTGGTTTTTTTCTTTAGATGAAAGCCCTGGGAAAAGAGACTGTACACCAAAACTCATAACCACAAAGCCACCACACACACACACACACAAAGGGGTGGGGCAGCAGAAATACAGCACAAAATATACATTTGATGCTTGTGGAAAAGTTCCTTTTCTGGTCCTCTTGCAGACATCAGCCTTCCCTGACATCTCAAGCATACTTCTAGCTCCCCTCTGCTCAGGGGCTCTTCTTTGAGACTATAGCAGTGTCAAATGTAAACCTATAACAGCATCCCAGATTCTCTCTGCCAAAGGTTTAGGAGATCGGTACTTATGATCTCGTGCTCTCTGTTGCAGAAATGCTCTCTGGCTTACAAAACATACCAAAGAAGAAGGCCAGAAGGCAGGAGGTCCGTTCCCTTTCAGNGGGGCAGCAGAAATACAGCACAAAATATACATTTGATGCTTGTGGAAAAGTTCCTTTTCTGGTCCTCTTGCAGACATCAGCCTTCCCTGACATCTCAAGCATACTTCTAGCTCCCCTCTGCTCAGGGGCTCTTCTTTGAGACTATAGCAGTGTCAAATGTAAACCTATAACAGCATCCCAGATTCTCTCTGCCAAAGGTTTAGGAGATCGGTACTTATGATCTCGTGCTCTCTGTTGCAGAAATGCTCTCTGGCTTACAAAACATACCAAAGAAGAAGGCCAGAAGGCAGGAGGTCCGTTCCCTTTCAGAGACTCTATCCATCAATCACCTGTGGGGTCAGGACACTGACGCGGGGGCCTGCTGGGAAAGCTACTCCCAGTTTCAAAATAAAATGCTCTTTCGGCATAAAAGCACCAAAATTAACACTTGAAAATTGGATAGTTTTCAAACTGCCACAGCGGGTTAGTAACTAACACGTTTTGCTGGAGAAGGGCTCTGCAGAGCCCCCAGTGGTGAGGAAAAGAGAGTGAAGTTGCAAGTGCAGAAGCGAGAGGAGAAAGTCTGCTGCAAACTGTGGGTACACAAACTCAGCTGTTACTGGCTTTTTATGAGGACTTCTGTGTCCATGCTCAGATGTTGTTGCCACAGGGAGCAGGACATGTCTCTGTGGGATTTTTCCCAGAAAAATAATACTTGTTCTGCTATTGATTTACGCACACAGGCAAAAAAAAGCTTCCTGTGCGATGGACCTGACCCAGGTTCCACAGGAAGTAAAGGGGTATTCACACTACAGAAGAGTCAAAATTTGGAAAAGATTAGGGAACGCCGTGGTTTAAGGGCTTCTTACATGACACCTGTATAGACGGGTATAAATCTGTATTTGAACGAAACCAAATACTCTGGAAATGTTCTCTTTCTTGGGTTTGTTTTTTTTTTTGTTTTTTTTTTGCTTGTTTTTTTGATTTTTTTTCATTTTCCAAAAGACAATAAAGGCAGTAAAACCTCTTACAAAAGCAAACAAACAATCCAAAACAAACGACAAACAGCACAAAACAAAACCACTAAAATACAAAACAAACAAGTAAACAAAAACACCAAAAAATCTCTCTCTGGTTTAGTGTAAAACCAAAGGTGGACAGGCACATTTTCCCGAATTCTGGAATTATTGGGAAGTTCCTCCTTGGCGAAGGATCCTCCAGCCTTGCATTGTGCTCGTCTTCGAGGTCACCTTTAGAATTCATGGTTAGTTCATAATTTTACTGGGGAGCGAGGGCAAGCGATCGAATAAGTATTCTACCCGGCTGGTGAGGACCTAGTTCTTCACTCAAGAGCCGCGATTCGGGTTCGCACCTCGGCTGGTAAGAGGAGTCCAGCAGGGAAGGATGTCCTTGGAGACAGAGTGTCCGGCCGAGGGGCACCGAGCACTGAATGAATCAACTACTGTCTAAAGGCTCTGGCTGCGCAAGGCTGCGCTGGTCCTGCTTTGCCAACAGGGTACTGCTGGCCCCGGCTCCGCGTTGGAACAGTGGTCGGTTAGGCAAAGGCACTGGGACGGGTGCGATTGCCTCACCATTTCCTCCGGGGCAGGAGCCGTGAAAGCAGGGTCTGACAAAACCAAATGAATTTGAAAAAGAAATTTCCCTCAAAAATAAAATAAATAGGGTAAAATAGAACAAAGTAGAATAAAATCTCCTAAACTAGATGAAAAGGAAAAAGAGAAAAGAAAACAAAGGAAAATTAAAAAGAAAACAAAAGATAAAATAGAAAAATTTCTTCTATTCCTGATTATTCCCAGAAGTGGAAATGGCCGCCAGGCACATCACCCCGGGCACCCGGTGCTGCAGCAGGAGGGGGAGCTGCAGGCGCGCGGAGCCGGCTGTGGGGCAGGTCAGTCCAGGAGAACTTCGGGATCCACCCGAAGGCAGCATCTCTACAGTACACGAGGAGACGCAGCAGTGGACACCTCCGATGTTGGCCTCGGGCCTGGATCTGAGGGACCTGCGACTGTGCGAGCCCAGACTGATCCACGACTCTGAAATGCACACAGGCGGTATTCTCCTTCTGCAGAACTGGTCGACGAGGGTGTGGGCTGAGAATCAGACTGCGGTCGTAGGGTCGTGAAGGGCTCTGCTCTGTCCCGCTCCCCATGTCCGACCCTTTCTGGGAACCTCGATGCTTTCCCACCCTTCCCCTCCCTTCTTGGCCACTACCCCAGCCTTTTCCCTCTCCTTAAATTAACCCACAAAGGCGGTCTCTCGCCAGAAGTGGGACACAGAAAAGTTTGGGGAGCGGGAGGGAGCCAGAAGACTTTTTTTTTTCTTGGCTGTAAGACACAAACAAGCTCCTTCATTAGGAACAGCCCAAATCCTATGCAGGGCTAGAGACCCTTCTGTCACCCCTCTTTGACTCCAGGCTTTACTCCTGTGCTCACCCAGGACACCCTGCCCCTCTCGGCCGCCGGGACCCCAGGATAGGCCTTTCCCGATGACATCTGCTGCTTTTCACTCTGTGGCTGTGTCCAGCAAGCATGTACATTCAAATGCTCTCTGAAACCTGAAATGTGGTGCTTCTTGCAGTATTTTCCGCAAACGGCATAATTTTGATTAGAAGCCTTCGATGAAATTGTCTCTTGCTGTAAAGCTCTCTGCACAGAAAATTGGCAAAGGAGGCAGTTTTATTACTGAAGGATTTTTCTTTCCTAAGAAAAAGACTAACGAAAAACTCCAAGTGTCACCATGTTGCTGGTGTATCTAATGATGCAAAGGCAGGGCAATGTGTGCTTTCCCCTCAGTGGTGCAAGACTCAGTTCCCACAGTTGAAGGGATCCCATTGATTCAGCAAGAACTCGATAGAGTAGGCAAGGTGATAGATCATCTTGCAAGTTAAGCATCACTTTTCTCTTTTCAGAGAGCAAGAAAAATTAACTGTGTCTTTTCTACATTTATTACTTACCAAACAAAGGGCAGAAACATTTATTGCATATTTAGAGGCTGGATATCCCCATGAAAAACTTAAACTCACTTTACAGAGATCTGTCTCTTGCACCGAGACAGGAGTGGGCAATATAAGGAACAAGGCTCTACCTGAGTCCACCTCCCAGGTGATCTGGAAAACTGCATAGGGACGGAGCACAGGTATGTTCTGCCTGTGAGTTTTGGCTCTTCTTTTGTCTGCAGTCTGTAAAAAATAATTGGAGGAATAAACAAAATATATAAATGATATTTCGTTAGGGAAATAACAATAGGTGGTTGCAATGACACAGAGTGTACTGAGCACTTCTTGTTCCATTGTTTGGTGACTTTGTGCCTGGTTTGTATATGAAAAAAAGACAACTGCTAGAGCTAAATACTGCAAGTATTTGTTTTTTACTTTTCAAGATTTGTGTTAAAAGCATAATTGAGTCAAGGAGATAATGAAATAGAATTGATCTAGAAATCCTTTTGTCTCTCTCAAGATGAAAAAAGACTTGAAATACTGTAGTTGAGCCTAGTGATAAAAATAAACAAGACCTTTTTGTTGGAGAAATAAAACCAAAACAAACAATAAATCAATCAATAAAAAACCCACAAGAAATATTTGAAACAGCACAAGCTATATATATGAACCAAGCATAACTGCAAAACAGCTTAAGGAGAAATTAGGAATTCTTTCGAGGAAAGATTTGCTCAGGTACAGAGGCAGAGGGTGCAGTTACAGGAGCTTGGTTGTCCCATTTTAAGTTAACAGACTAATTCTGACAAGTGTCAGGACGTACAGACGGTGTCTTTGAATAAATCCAGGAGGAGAGAGAACTGCAGTTTCAGCGCTAGAAAAAGAACGTTCCCTGTGTGAGGAACGGCGAGGGCCCAGCTGAGTCACGAGGAGATTTGAAAAGGTGCCTGAAGGTGGTGCTGTTTGGATGGCAGAAACAGGACTCGGACGGCAGCAGAAAAACGCTGTGAGACAAAAAAAAGTTTGGTCTCCCAAAGTTGTGCAATAGTAGGTTGTTACAGTTCCAAATCAAACTCAGACATGAACTGAGGAAAGATTTAAGAACTGTGATAAACTATTTCTGGTGAGATGACATTTCAGTCCCAGGGTCTACCAGCAGACCCCTCTCTCCCACTTCAGCATGTCTGTGGTCCTTCTGCCCACTTTCCTTCCACCACACCCTGAGCATGGCCTTCACAAACTTGCATTTGTGCATCAAGCACCCTAAGGTGAGGAGAGGCTGAAGGGAAATATGGATGATTTTTCATTCAGCAGATGGTGAAGGAATATAAAATGTAATTTCCCACTACATAAAAGCTTTAATGTTATTATACTTGATTTTAATTTGAATGCAAAGTGATCTGTTGTAGTTTATGGAAGTCAGTTCTATGTTCTTGTCCAAACTGGGAACCAGATTTTCCTCTGATGGTTTTAATAAGATGATTTTTTAAAAAGCACCACAAACTGGACTAGTAATTTAAAAAAGAAATGTGCTAGCATATGTAAGACACTTTACTGCAATTAGCAGTAAATAATCTGAAGGGAAAACTGGCTTTCTGGCAAAATACAGTCCTTGCAGAATTTATATTTTCTCCTAAATTACACAACAGTTTTTAATACCATATGCCAATCTGGGAATCTCAAGCACAGTAATTAGCTCTGAGTTTTTTGAACACTTCATAAGGCCTGAATTAATCCCAACTGCGTTATCTGGTGTCAGTTACTGTAAGCTGGAGAAGCAGCACACTGAGTTACCAGCCAGTGACTTGTGCAATAATGACCATATGCTGTATGCTATTTGTGTCTCTCCTGCATATATATTCTACCTATAGCTTGTACTAGATACAATTAAGAGGAAAGACATGTTTGTTCCTGATACAAAGTGAAGCATGCTGCATTTTGCACAAAGCAGATGCCTCTCAAATGGCAGCCTGTAAGTCAACCCCCTGCTGAGCCATTGTACTGAAATACATGCTGGTTTTTAGAACTTTACATTTACTTCTCCCTGAGAAAATAATATTCCAGTACCACTTAATAACCATCCATAGAATCATATAATCTTTAGGGACTGGAAAGGGACCTCGAAAGATCATCTAATTCAATCCCCCTGCCATAACAGGATCACCTAGACCAAGTTGCACAGGAACACATCCAGGCTGGTCTTGAATGTCTCCAGAGAAGGAGACTACACACCCCTGCTGGGCAGTCTGTTCCAATGCTCCATTACCCTCGCTGTAAAGAAGTTTCTTCTGATATTTTTATGGAACCTCCTCTGTTCCAGCTTGCATTGCCCTTTGTTCTAGCACCAGATGACCTTGAGAAGAGCCTGGCTCCATCCTCCTAACTCCCACCCCTCACATATTTATAGACATGAATGAGGTCACCCCTCAGCCTCCTCCAAGCTAAAGAGACTCAGCTCCCTCTGCCTTTCCTCATAAGGATCTTAAGAGGTTGTGGGGTCGATATCTTCACTAGAAGTGCAATCTTGGCATGAACTAAGGCATAGGAAGCCCCTACTACAGCCCATCTCCATCTCCTGTGCTTATTCACTGTAACAATTTTTGCCTCTTCCATCAAATCCCCTGATCTCTGCTGCCCCATGTTATGCAGTTTTCAGAGCAATCCACATTAATCGTTAATCTCGAAGTGAAGTCTCTGCTTCAGAGGTGTCGTGAGCACTTGAGAAGTTTGCATAGGAGTCTACCTGAGCAACTCATTGTCTAATGGTAATTTCATTACCTTTCTTACCTGTTCCACAAACCAAAGATCAAGGTGACCTTATAGGCATCACTAAAGAGACTGTACATAGAGATCTAATGCAACTGAATTGCTCTATGATAGCTGTTTGCTTCTTTAATCCATAGCAAGTGTATGCACCCTCACCTCAAGGAGCTTGTAGCCGCAGGGCTTACCTCTAGCAAGCAGAACCAAATCCAGAATGAACGATTACCTATGATTTGATTAATTACTTTGCTATACAGTGTCTTCTGAACAAAATACAGTCATCAGTGATAGCTGTTGTCTCATTGTGTTGGCAGGTAGGAATCAGTTGCCCAAGAAATATTTCTACTTTGAGCCATATAGCATTGAAAATACCTGCTCCAGCATTATATGAGTCTCCCAGAGCCCTACAAATATCTTGGTTGTCTTTGATAACATCAAAGCATAGTAGATGGCCATATTTAAGCAACCTAACTATGTTCTGGCTATGTGTACTTCACTAAGTCACCATGGGCTCTCCTAACAGCCAGAGGAGGCACTTTCAGGGCATGGTGCATCTGATAAACATGTCCTGTGGATGAGACAGACCGTGTGGTAGGCTCATATGTTTGTGCAACTTATGGTCTCTAGATGAAATGTAAATGGCTAAATTATACATTAATTCTACTAATAATAACTCAGATTCTGTTTGTGCTTTTCTGCTTTATGTAGTAATAAAAATGGAAGCAATGCTTGAGGAACCAGAACATCTGTGTTTCTCATTCTCCAAAGGCTTTGCAAATTCTGGTTGGCGGGAGAAAATAGCTTTTCCAAAGAAGTCATGAGAATGCTTCCCAGGAATGCAATGGTGTTTCCAAGGCATTAAAATGGGTGAAAATGAAAAAAAAAACAAAGTAAGAAGGAACACAAAACCATTCTTTTAAACGAAGAACCTCACCAGGGTAGTCTATACAGAATAATTTGTTCCGTGTTGTGGTTGTTTCTATTTTAGTCCCAATACTATGCACACAGTAAGACCAAGTCATATATCAGGAAGATGGTAACTTCAGGCAGTGTTAAAAGAGGAAAACATATGATGCTCAGTTTTCAGTCAGTGGTGAAACAAGGCAATCTAAATATTATCATAGAATCATATTATCATAGAATGGTGGGGGTTGGAAGGGACCTCTGGAGATCCTCTAATCCAACTACCCTGCTGAGCAGGTTCTCCTAGAGCAGATCACATAGGAACATGTCCGGGAAGGCTTTGAGTATCTTCAGAGAAGAAGACTTGACAACCTCTCTGATCAGCATGTTCCAGGCCTCTGTTATCATCACCACAAGAAAGTTTTTCCTTATATTCAAACTGAATCACCTATGTTCTAGTTTAAACCCATTACCCCTTGTCCTACCACTGGGCACCACCAAGAAAAGTATGTTCCCATCATCCTGACACTTGCCCTTTAGATACTTATAAGCACTTATGAGATATCCCCTCAGTCTCCTCTTCTTGAGGCTAAGCAGATCCAGCTCTTTCAGCCTCTCCTCATAAGAAAGTTACTCCAGCTCCCTGATCATCTCAATGGTCAAGATTGATTTGTCTCAGGTAGGGACACAACTTGAACATAGGATTTGTCAGTGCTGATCTGACTTTCCTGGGCACATTACTTGGCATCATATTTGTAAAAACACATGGGTTTGGCAATGTACTCTGTAGTGGTTTATCAGTTAGATGTGAAATTTGAGGCAAGCTGTATTGCAAATTCTGTAGTTTTGAGGATTTTTTTAATTGCCTTTTTTAATTTTCTTTTTTTAATAGGCAGCAAGGCTGTGTGACTAATGAAAAAATCAACACTTGGAAACTCCACTCTTTGAATTCAGTTATTAACTGCTAAAACATTTTTAAACCAGGTCTGCTTCCTATTTTTTCCATTTCCAAATATAAAATATGTTACTGTTTTGTCTCGTGTGTTAAGATGTTAGATCAATATCTGAATAATTAAATGCAGCAGGACAATGAACAGTTTAATTAGCCTTGAAGTTTCCTGAATATTAGCTATTAAAACTAAATAGGAAAATTGGCTTCCTCTGAACCCTTTTATTTATAAATTGCAACTTGGCAAATGTACAGATCTAAGTTTATTATGCACTTGGATTGCACAACACAGAACTGCTAGGAAAAATTTTAATCCATCTAGACCACAGCAGTCATTTTTGTTTAGATCAGATACATTCACTAACTGCCTGCAACCAGCTATCACCATCCCAAATAGTTCTGCAGCACCAGGACCATTTCAGAGCAATTTAACGCCACTGACCTCACCTGTATTTCACTTTGACTCAGCCTTTAGTAAAGGAAATGAGCAAAGTGCAAGCCCTGGTTCAAGGTGAAAGTACTTTGCAGAGGTCTGTGCTAGACTGGGGAAGGGGTCTGACGTCAAGATGGCCCTGCAATAGGACTGATTTAGTAGAGAGAACTTTCTGCCTTGATATTTAAGTAAATAAAGTGTATCTACATATCATATCTATGGGCAAGAATTAATAAGGGTGTTCTATGCCATCTTAGTTGCACTTATCTTTTGCTTACATTAATACTTGCATTTTATTCTGTGCTGGTAAATAAATACATATGCACTCTTTGCAAGCAGATTAAAGCACCCAGATACAGCAACTCAGTACAAGAAGATAAAATTAAATATGTGGGGAGGTGGAGAAAGATATGTGTTAATCTCTTTCAAAATAAATGCAGAGTAATTAGATACCTTTTTGCTGACATGATTTACAAGAGGAAAATATGCAAAATGCTGATTCCTGCTAGCAATAGTATGTTTTTGTGCATTCCTTCAGGGATGTACTGTTTCATACCAATGAAGTTGGCCTAAATGTGCACCTGTCAGAAATGTCAGATGAGACTGCAGAATAGAAGTAAGTGCAGAACAAAGACTGGGTGGCCTGTGGTCAAAGATAAGCTTCTTGAAATAGGTCAGGTACAGACACTGATTCAGAAAACCCCCAATTTGGGCACAGTGTTTGGATCTCATTCTGATCCAGACTACTCTTGCTAAATGAAAGCTGTATAAACTCACATACCAGCAAATAATTTTCCTAGACTCAGACTCTGTAAAAGAAGGATTTTTATACTTCTGAAACCTGATGGTTATGGTAGAAGAGTCTGTTTCTGTGCGTCCTGTTTAATTTCTTATTAGGTGCAGATAATGCCTTTAGGACTTATTAGTGCAAAATTGGTAGTACTAATCTTATCTGGAATATTAATTTATACTGAAATTAAATCTAAAGAATCTATAGGTACTCATTAGGTGCTAAGAAGATTTCTGATGCTCTCTAAATAACACTAAGGGTTACTTAAGATCAGAAACTGCAAGTACTGCTTAAATCCCATCTTTCCCATGCTTCACTGTAAATTTGATCCTTATAGAAACAAGTTCAGATTCCACTGACTTGGGTTTCTCAAGGATAACCCACACTTAAATTTGTGCCTCATGAAGCTAATATAGCTTCTTTTGAGTGAAATCTACATGGATTTCTGATTTTTTTTAAACTTACTGTAGGGGGTATATGAAAAGGGAAAACCTGTTCATAGGAGCATATGGACAGAAAGCAACAACCCCACATCACACAAAATGATGTTTGCTGTTCTTCACTCAGAATCAAAGTACCCTTTTCAGTCCATAGGTGCCAACAAGACTAAACTGATGTTCACAGAATGCAAGGAAAATTTTCATTGTAACTTTTTTTTTTTCTGAATAGAACATGAGGTTAAGATACACATAACCAAACATAGCTGTTTCAAAACAATACATTTGTTGTGTCTAATAAAGCAATTAAAATCATGCTGGAAATGAAGTGTTACAGATGAAACAATTGTTTTCTGATTCCTGTGGACTAAAATAACAACAAATCTAAGCAAACACTGAGGTTCTTTATCCTCAACTGAACTTGAATTTGACTTCACTGTACCGTGTAATTGTTCGCAATCACAGAAATCTTGCCATTTTGTGTAAGGGAATGACTGCCATGCACCTTTGTATGGCATAGTTTTGAAGCTATATACACAGATTTTAGAGGATAAACAAAAGACAGAGTGATGAGTCAGGTCCATATTCTGCTTCTGCTGATCCTCACAAAAGGAGGAAGGGGAAAGAACTATTCCAGCTATACAAGCCTAGAAGAAGAACAAAAATTAAGAGGTAAAGGTGTGCTTTATTTAATGCAGTGTCCACCATCTAGAAGTTAGGTGTCTGGTTTAATGCTTTTGTCCTCTACAGTGACCTTTGGCAACACCTGCAGTAGTTATTATTCCTGCAGAGAGGGGGGAGGTGGGTTTGCTTTTTGCAGGTGCCCCTCTTGCCCGTCTGTACAGGATAAGCCAAGATAAATCTATCAAACCAGACATCTGACTTCTGTATGGCTTTTGTCCCAAGTGAGGATCATGACACCCTGCAAACATGTGCTTGCTGCTGTAGACAGCCACCTTGTTTAATGCACACATCCTCCATCCCAGCTGAACCCTGTGGAGACCTGGCAGTGTTTGGGCCTGTGGTCTAAGGACCAAAGAATATTGATAAGATCTTGCTCAGTCTGAATATCCTGATTGTCAAATTCAGGAGGAGCTTGAAAGTGAAGCCTTAGAGAGCAATTACAAGCAGATGCTGGATATGTTTCTCTCTTGCTAAATATAAGAGGACAGCTTCTTAGGTCTGACCAAGTCATGATGACCTTTTGGAGCTGCCAGGGAATTGAAACTACTTCACCTTGAGCAAGGAGCAAGGTAGGGTCAGCAGATCTGTGCAAAAGGTGGAGACAGAGCACATAATGTTTCAGCAGCTCTAAGACATACAGCAGAGTATGTTACCTGATGACAGCTCTGGAATGGAGGGATGCAAAAAGAGCCCAAGCTCCTGTGGCAAAGGGATGCCAAAAGCATGGAGTGCTTGGCATTGTTCCAACCTCTTTCCCCTGCTGTTTACCCTGCTGACATGTGCAGGCAGTGGAACAACAGATGCAAATGAGGGAAACGCTTAGCTCGTCTGGTTTACCTCTTTGACAAGGTAGACATATTCCTTCCATTTTCTGCATGGGACCAGTTGATTATGTATGGAAGCTCCAAGTCAGATCATCTGCAATAGACTTCCAAAATGTTTTTCTCACACCCTTCAACACCACATTTGATGTGGAAAAGTAGATATTTGCAAAAAATTAAGTCTGGGATACATGGGACAAAAATGTCAATACACCCTCCCCTTTCCCTAATCCAAACTTGTCACATATTGTTCTCCTTTACTACACGAAAGCCCCATTCAAGCACAAGCCTTGTTTGCTTATTTATTAATACATATGTTTTATGAAGACTATGTTCTGCAAAAAACATTCCAGCTTTTGAACCCAAGGGCAAAATCCTTCTTTCCAATCTGCACAGCTGATCTTTATGCTGATATTTTGCTCTTCCTAATGGATTTCCATGTGGTGAGGAAAGGAGAAATAGCAGAACTTAAATCTACCAGGTGCATCTGAAAATAAAAACTTGTGTTGTTGTCTTCCTCATTGCCTCTTTCAGCAAAAACAGAAACTCAAAAAGGAATACAATAGAAAATGTTATGGCAAATATTGCTAGTATTTAATTAAGTGATGTTTTGTACTAAGCCCAGTGACCTTTAAAAATAAGATGACAGTTCCATCAGCATTAGCATGACTTCATAGCTTAATAAATTGATGGAGATACTTGTCTCACACTCAACTTAAGCATTTTCTGTGAGCAAGAGCAGCATTTTGGAAAAGGTTTCCTTTCTGCTCTTTAGATGTGTGTGACCATTGATCACCCCTCCAGTTTCTCTTCCTTTTTTTTCACCAAGTGAAGTCAATTCCAATAAGGTTCATGAAGGCTTTCTGCTTTTGAAGGTCCCAAATGGCTTAAATCATTCCTAGTGTAAATGCGCTCTCTATTGTGGAAACTGAAACCTGTCACACCATAAGGTGATCTGTATATTAGAACCAGATATCCCTTCACATCTGCATTTCCAAGCAGCAGTGTGGTATGTTTTGAGTTAGCCTACTTTTACTTTTTTCGAGTGGCTCATCAGATAGAGATACAGCTATAAATACTGCTAAAAGGCTGGTGTTGGCCAAGCACTTGCAAGGACGCCAGCTGTGGAGAGGAGTACATGTAGGCAAGTGGTACTCCCCTTTGCAAAACACACATCACCTTTCCACCTTACCACCTTTTCTTCCTACTATCTATGAAAACTGGTATCCCTTGCCATGAGAATGACAGGAGTTGGGTTGCTTCAGGATGGTTTCATCATCTAAGCTTAAAGTGCAAAAGGCATGGCATAGCTTGGTTATGAATATCACACTCTTTCTCTTCAAACAGGCTAGTCTGACATCTACCAGGAGAATACTGTGGACTTTGTAATCCTGTGAATGCCCTAAACATGGCCTGGAAGGGGTACAATAAGCCAAAATATTGTAGGAAGTAAGTTTATAGTGAAGACTATGAACAGTCATGTGCCTAAGCCTGTGCCATAATGCTCTTCAGCTTGCCTATACACACTCAAACGAGACAAGAAAGTCATATGAAGCATTTGAGCAGGACAAGGGAAGACCAAGTCATCTCTTACGACTAGGAGCAGAGAGACACATTATTACAGTGTGCTTGCTAAAGAGATCAACCCCCGTTCCTACCAGGTGCCTTTCCTTATAAAATTCAGTTAACTGTATCTTCTCTGCAAAGCTGTCCTTTGTCTCTATGATATACATTGTCATGAGATAATGGGAAAGCTCCCCAGGACCAAACAGTTGAAAGCAGATATGCAGGTAGTTACCTGACTTATCTGCTATGACAGCTACACACCACCCCACCACCCCACCACCCCCCCCAAATGGATAGACAATGCTTTGTCTTTAAGAGGAGCAAAGGAGCAAAATGTTAGATGTAGAAGTCTCTACTTGGTTTAATTAATGTCCCAGTAGATGTGGGAGGAGAATTTTGTATGAGAGGAGATAAAAAGTTCATCGGCCCTTTCTTGTGTATCTCACACCCCTGAAACATATAACAAAGATGCACCTTTAGTTCTCCTTGCCCATCTCTCCGGTACTCTTTCCACTGAATTCAAGACTTCAGCTTCCTTTGGTTAAGACATGGATATACAAAGTGTGAAATGGAAATTTTCTTGCAGCAAGTCCACTTACTGCTCCAGCTTCAGATTACTGTAATGTAGATTTTATTATTCATAGCTAGAGGCCAGTGCAAATTTTCTGGGTTGGTTTCTCATGTCCTCTCAAGGGCAGAATGTGGTCTGCAGTGTTCAAGTTTCATAAGGAATTACTATGAGAACTGGTTTGCACCATCCTGACACAAATTGAGGAGTTTGTGAAATCAAAGGGGAATCTTATGAGAAGGAGTTGATATGGTTTAGTTTCCTGTTGAGCCCCAATGAGATTCCCAAGGAGGATTGCACATCTCAGTATCACTTGCCAAAAGAAAGCAAACAGAGCTTTACCACTGAGTTCTTTCAGTGTTTGACATTCCTACTGCTTCAGGGTTTTCTAGGACTAATCATACTTGATAAAATAATTCAGGACAAGAAAGTGAATTCATTAAGGATTTCTATAGACTTATATTAGGATCTGAGTTCATTATAATATTAATTTTGACTAGGTGCACTCCTTTCTAAAGGCATTTCAACACTATTTTCATATGATGTGAAAATGCGATTTTTCTATACCATACTAAATATATTCATTGTATGTAACTGTATATATCTCCAGATACATATCTGCGCATATGCTGGAGCACTGAAAAACCATTTATAATACATTACAGAACTATTTGAAAATTAGATTGATCTCCAGATTCTAATGATTCACATAAACTCTAAATACTCATTGATTTCTATAAAGAATATTTCTGAACTGACTAAAAAAACCCCATGGTTTTACATTTGTAAACACATTATTGGCCACAGAGCTTTTGGAGGGCGATGCCTAACTCACATATGATTTGCAAAAGTATATTTTTGACATGACAAAAATGACAAAAAGGTATATTTTTACATGCCCTCATCTAATGGCAGTTTAAAAGTTTTGTTTGTTGTCCTCTTTCACCATCAATGAAGGATATGTCAATGTAAAGGAGATGCTTTCTGTTTTCTGTCTATGCAGATCTTACTTGTTTCTTAATAACATAAGAATATACAATATTTTTTTTATATTAAAGCTCTGTACAAATTTCACAACTTTCTCCAAACTTTTACCTTAGAATACACATAGTTTGATTGATTTTACTATCAAAGTGCAAAGGCTGGTATAATTTTTACCCCAGTGTTAACATTATTTGGGGCTAACTTTGATCCATGCATCAATTTTGCTTCTGCACAACTGTAAATATACAAAGAATGTTTTGTTATTAAGAACTCGAAGTTCTTAATACTTTCTTTGATTGAAATTGACTCTCTCCTGGAATTAATTTAAAACTCCTGAGTCAATCAGATTTTAGAAGGTATGAGTTTTTACTAAATTCACTAAGATCCAACTGTTTTTTGAAGCTCAATCTAAGGATCGAAATTATCAACTCACGGGGAAGTTTATTACACTCTTTGGCAATAGTTTAACGCTCCACTAAAATAATTCAAGACTGAATAAGCAAAAAAGAACAGCATTTTAATTAAATTTCCTTTCAGAATCCTCAACTTCAAGTTCTGGAATAAAATCTTCACATTCAAACTGCATACACATACAAACTATAGATAAAGTCTACCTTGTCACTTTGAAAAACATTTTTATTTTCTTGTCTTCCATAACACAAAAATCAAACATTAAATGTTACTTTAACTTCAAATGCATTATATTTTGGCAATGTTTTTTTTTTTTCTCTTTGATCTTTTGTTATAAGTTAAGAGCTGTGTGCAGCAATTCAGAATACCTTCATTTTCTGAAAGAAAATAATTCCAAAACCTTATGGGTAGTAGGCTAATGTTTAATAGTTTATTCTGGGTTTTTACTTGTGTCTCTGTATTTTCCAATTTGATTGTTAACAGAACAAAATATCCGTGGTTAGGTCTGGTAAGGATCTCTTTCCATAATGCTCTTTTGTCAGTATAACAATAATAAAAGCTTTANAATATGTAAAGAAATCAATGTCGAAGACCTTTCTGGAAAAGTCACTTTGCACCAGGACAGTATTACAATTGATAGCTCAATTCAGTAGGCACTAGCTTCTGTTAAAGATATATAAATATATATATAAATCTTTTTAAAGATATATAATTTGCTGGTGATGCTTTTTTCTCCCTCTCTCCTTATATCCAGTCAGACAAGTAATAAACATTTCTGAAAGGGTTCTGGAATTCTGACACATAGGAGTAGCTGTTCTCTATAATAATTCTCGAATAATTTTTTCGTTAATATATCCACACACTCGAGGATATTCCCCAGTTCAATACTGTATCATAGGTTAAAATACCCCTCACTTAGCAAGAAAACAGCACTTAAGTGCTGCGATTCATGCTGCCAGTTCTATGATCTCTGTAATGAGCAATAAATGGGCATCACAGACAGCCAGGACATGCTACGAGCTGGAAGTTTCCATGCAAAGCATTAGTGACTATCTGTGAATAATGAAACAATTCATGGAAATCAGCAGAGTCTTTGAAAAGGGAAAAGTTTTCTGTTAGTATCACTGATGGTGAATAACTCAGTACCGTTGGATTTATAGAGACAATTTACTAAAAAAAAAACAACTCAAAACCAACCAACAAAAACAAACCAAAAAAACAACAAACAAAACCCTCAAATAACCCGAATCTGTAATTATCAGTGTGTCTGTTTCCCCATCTTCTATGATGCCTTAAAATTTACAATAAATTCTACAGAGCTTTGATCCAATTAAGTGCTATTTAATTCATATTTTGAAGCGGTTTAGGATTTTCTACCTGTAGAGAATTAAAATAAGGGTTTCCCATTGCCATGTTATCTTTGTCATGCCGGAAAGACCATCAAAAATTTGGTACTCCCATAAGATGAGCACAGGACGCTCACTCAGAAAGGAGGAGGGGTGCCTACCTGGGACACCGCTCCGAAACGCCTCCTCTTCTTGTGTTATCCGGCCAGGCAGGACGTGGAACCTTCGGGTTCTGCTGTTATTCAGCGGCTTTTTGAAGCCAGAGCAGAGACCTGGCCGACTCCATGCAGGGTTGGGAGGTGCACCAGAAAGAGTGGTTTGGGCAGCTCCTCAGGGGACTGAGCAGACACCCTTGCCAAAAACTCCCCTCGAGAAGGAGGAGAAAGATGCTGTTATACAGAGGTTTTGAGGTCGTGCAACTATCTTTTGGCTGATGGTTTTTTGGTGGGTTTTTTTTGTTTTTTTTTTGTTTTTAAAGTATGTACTCATGCCACCCCCACCATTGCCTCTGCTCCTTTAAAGAAGCCCAGGACAAAAAAAGCGCTGCTTTTGCATGGTTGTATTTGATTTTGTGCTTTGTTGGTTCCCGACAGTTTATTGAAGATGTGATTACTGTCTCAAATCGGTTTATTTTTATAGCTAAACTGAATCTGGTTTTATCTGTAAGTGTATATATATAAAGTGTATATATATGTGTGTGTGTATGCATGTATGTATGTATATACACCAGGGGCAGATGTTGGTGAAGAATTTCCTTACCCGCAGCACTGCGGTCTGATCTGTCAGGAAGGTCACAAGAACTGAGCGAACTATCTGTTCAGCCTGGAGAAGGGAGAGACGATTCTTCCCTGAGAGCCTCTCTGCTCTCAGCGCTGGGGGTTAACCGCCTCCCGCAAAGATCCGAGCTCCAAATGTCCCACGGGCCTTTAAAAGCATAGAGGAACAGAGGTTAGGCAGCGAGTTCTAAAGACTGTCTTTAATTTCATTTCTCTTTTACGACACATCGAGGCAGTGCTGGTGAGGGTAGAGCAAGGGGAGACATCAAACACCAGCAGGGTAATTACGTTCACATTGCGGGCAGGCGCGTTCCAGTGCAGGGCAGCGGAAGGAGCAGCCATGCGGGCTGACACGTTGCTCACTGGAGGCACTTGTCACACACACAGTTTCGACCCAAAAACTATCTCTCCATGTGCTGATTCCTTCCAGAACCCTGCCCCACATTCCTACTTCTCTCCAGTGCATGGCAGCCAGCAGTACTTTGTACCTATGTAGAGCAAAGCCTGCCAAAAGCCCAGGAGCTGTGAGATACGACGGTGGGGAGGATGCCTCATGGGCAACCCTTGCCATGCGGTGCCGGGCGTTTCATGCCAGTGATGAGTATGGATTGGCTTGCAAGACTGATCAGTGAGAGAGATTCCCCCGCAGCACCGGCGCCGGGGTCTCGGGCCACAGCTTCTCCTGTATCTCTGCCCTGGATCTGGAGGTCTCGGAATCCTAAATTAAAAAATGCCCCTAGGAAAGAAGCAGAGCCGGAGACGGGAAAAGTAAGAGGCCGGTCACGTATAGCCTAAATGCAGTCTCCTATACACCTCTGCCGAAAAGGCGGCGGGGGCTCCCTACTGCAACCGAGGCAGGAGTTGCTGTCCTGAAAAAGCCTCTCCATTTCACTGTCTGCAAAAAAATATAAAGGTTTAAGGTGCCACAGAGAGATGGCTGTGGGAGATAAGAAGTTGAGGGAAGGAGAAGGTGTGTGAGGAGTGTCCTATCTCCCCCGGGCCACGCAGAGCGCCGCCGGAGACTACTCGGTAGCCGCGGCAGCACGGCTCTTGCCCGACGAGGATGCTAGCCCGAGGTGTTGACAATGTCCCCGACACAAAGGAATCCCTCCAGACCCGCACTAACCAGAGAAAGTGACTCCGAAAGGATTTAAGACAGGGTCCAGGAGGTCTTTGTGACATTAAATTACGAAAATACTGTCACCGGATGCTTTTTCTGCTGCCAATAGAGAACCCTGCTGGGTGACTGCAAGAGGACAGCAAGCAAACACATGTCCTTTTCCATCTCCTCCTCATAATAAACACAAAAGGAGCGTCAAGCACAATGTGTTAGTAGTCATGTCTTTATAGCAATGTAAAAGGCGTGTAAACGTAACTACAGTCTTAAAAACCTACCCCAAACACACGGGCATGTATGTACAAGTATTGTACCAGCAGATATAGCATTATGATCTTTTCGATTCTGTATTTGAGCACTATGTCGGAGTATACGTGAATTCTTACAAACACAGTTCAGTATCATTGCATACCAAACAATTATGTGTTATGCTAAAGAAATAGGGAGCATGGGAGAAAGCAAGAGCAAATTTACTCTTAATAATTTTATTATGCTATTTTAAATTGGAAATCAGCTAATATTGCATAAGTTGCATGACCACACTGTAGAAACACTTAATAAAATATGGGTTTGGGACACAGGCACATCGTTATTTATAAAGTATGTAGAAGTACGCAGGGTCCACATTTTGCCCTTTATTCCAGGAAGCACGCATATTTTTTTCTGAGTTTGCCAGTCAGATCTCACCGTTTATTACATTCAGTCACACTCTCATTTTGTATTCAGCAACATGCACCAAGATGCTCACGGCACAACCATAAGGTCTGTTATCACCCCTATGCAACAAGTGACGAATGCACTTTGAACCATTTACAAGTAGCTTCTGCTCAGGTAGCATTGAAAGTCAAACACTCCTCTGCATATTCATGGTTTTCCAGACTCCATTTATGAGCTACATTTCATATGCAAGTTTTATGACTCCTTTGCAGTTAAATTATTCCTTTTTCTCTTTTTTTCTCTTTTTTTTTTTCTTTTTTTTTTTTTAACCTAAATAGGTCCTGACTTCAGAGGTCATTACTACCACCCCCGGAAAGGTGTCAGCACCTGTCTGAGGCCCAGCCCTGCCAGATACTTCCGTCGGGCAGCAACCAGTGTCCCTTTGGAGGAGGAGGCGGAGCTTGGGGAAGATGTGCTTCTCGGGTTGAACAGTAAAGAGGAACAAGCTCAGTTATCCTGGCAGAGAAGCCAGAGCAGAACAAGAGGAGAGAAAGCTGACCCTCAGACGAGCATCACAAGGGCATCTGTGTACTCACCCAAACTTTCATGGGTCTCTGACGTGTGCCGTGGGTAGACTCGTCCCTCTGCAAACGTAGACCGCCTTGTCCCAAGGAAAAAAGCGGAGAATAAAGCTTCTGTCCCAGCGCCCTGCAGCGAGAGGGAGTTTTGTGGGGTTGACGGGAGTCCTGTCCCGAGGCACAAAGATCCAGAAGGCTAGGGAAATGGGAGCAGATGGAGCGTAATTTAACTGCTTTCCAAGAAATCGAATTACAATAGGAATAATAACAAAATAGTCTGGCTGCGGAGAGGTAACTCCAGGAGCTGCTCTTTCCAAGTGTGTATATATGTATATAGACATATATGTATATACACACACATATATATACACAAATAAAGGAAAAGGTTAAATGTCACCACGCGAGCCTTGGGACAACCTGCAGATGATGGTTGCCTGCCCTTCCGTTCCGAGCACCCTCTCCTCTTCAGGAGGGACAGTCGGCAGCCACCGATGCTCCTTCGTCTCTCCCCTCTCCCCCACCACGTTCAAGTGCCCCAACCCAGGGGCTCCGGGCCGAAGGTAGCCTCACCGCTTCGCGGTGAAGGTGACTTGCGGGAATGTTGCGGACTCTGCGGGCGGCGGAGGGCGCATCTCCCCGTCCATCGCAGCAAACATGAAAGCTCCCAGCGGGGGGTGTGAGAGGAGTTGATTATTATTAATAATATTAATATAACGTCGATGCCCGCGGAGCGGATTGGCTGTCTAGGCTGCCCGCTGAGCCTTCTGCAGCCAATGGGAGGGCGAGGACGTGGAACGGCCAAACCCCC
This sequence comes from Upupa epops, assembly GCA_013397515.1. Classification (NCBI taxonomy): domain Eukaryota; kingdom Metazoa; phylum Chordata; class Aves; order Bucerotiformes; family Upupidae; genus Upupa; species Upupa epops. Next base: position 26,033 of record VZRI01006533.1, on the reverse strand, counting down.
CTCCGTCTGCCTCCCGTGTGCTGGGGCCGGCGCTGCCGCTCCCCCCGCGCCGAGATTTGCTCCCTAATTGACCTAAATAAGGAGCTCGTGAGTTGCAGCCCCGGGGCGGCGCGCGCACACGCACACACCCCGCATCGCAGAAACGCACACACAGACACACAACACACACACGCCCAAGCACCGTCCGCGGTCGACCCCATCGCGCTCCTCGCCAGGCTCTTCCCTGCGGAAATCCCATTCGCCGTGGCGATCCTCCAATCGCAGAATACCCCCGCTCGTGTTCGGCGTTTAACTCGCATGACATTTTTATTTCGTTATTATCGTTTTCGCGCAGAATCTGGCGCCTCCGATGGGTTGTCGGGTTGCTTTTTTTTTTTTACTTACCCGTTCCCTTCCCCTCCTCCTCCTCCTCCCCCCTC
>VZRI01006533.1:239-17169 GCA_013397515.1 Upupa epops | reverse complement strand
TTTTTTTTTTTTTTTTGGTGGAACTAAAAGGGAAGTGTTTTGCAGCAAGAATGTATGTGGGCACCTGGGGTGCGTCTCACTTACAGAGAACGAAATGAAGCCGAGACAGAAGCACAGGGGTAAAGATCCACCAGACCTGGTATCTACGATTTACCACGATTTACCAGCTTGGCATTTCTTAGTTTATCTTTTCATCTGCTTCTTTGTGTTTTGTACCACGGTTGCCTGTACCTTCCTTTGGCCTGTCGTTCTGTCTTAATGGGACATTTTGTTCCACCAGAACCACTAGTTTATACAGGAGATTACAAGACGAATGGAACGGGTTGGGCATTTGACCAATAACCGTGTTGATGAAAGACAGATATACACATACATTTTCTTTTTTGCCTGGTAGAAAAAAGTATATTGAAAAAGTGAAACAAATTTTCTTGAAAAAGAGCTGAAACTCGCTCTCCCAAGAACCAGTGCGTAAAAGATTAACACAGTCCAAAGCCTTAAGATGCCTTGCTTTTAGCTCATGGAGTCTCTGGCATCATAATATTTAAAAGCCTGTCAGCACTTCTATTGTCAACTGTTTTTCGAGGGCTTCTCACTTGCTCTCAGCAGTTTTCGTGGTGGAAACCTCGAGGTTCATATTGAAAGGCCTCTTTAAAAGCCAGTTGGAAATATTTCTCTGGCTTTACACAAGGACGCAGGGAAGGAGAGGGTTTATTGCCATCCTCAACTAATGGTGGCTATAATATGGCTCGGTGCCCTGCCTTGAGTAGTGCAAATGGTTGCAAAGTTCTTCAGATAACATAGAAACACACTAATCTTAGTCCAAGTCCCACAGCACGTCCAACAGCACAGGCAAGCACTTCTTCACCTTCCAAAATGCACACCTTGGCAATGCACATACACACTGGCCAGCACTTTCATGCCATTTCTTGACCAAGGGCAAGATCTCATAGAACTTCTAGTTTATACGATTTTTAGTTCTTGAAAACTACAGAAGACCTCTGTAGATCTGTGAAGGTGGAAGACACCAAGGGGCTTCTCTGGAGGAAAAAGGCTCCTTTTGTCAGCAGGGGAAGGAACCCTACATGCTCAGCCTGAGGATTTGCAGGTGGAAGGACCTCAGCGGAGGGATTTGGGATTCTTCCCCCCTTTCCTTCCACCCTTGCCCCTTACAACTGCATGGATAATCTGCAGCAAATGCCCTCAGCAGACTGGGGTTGTGCCAGGTGCTCTACAAACACAGAATGGGTTTTACCAACTTCCCCTTTCCCTTCTTTCCTTTCTCACTGCTATTACTGTTTTCCCTTGTTGCACTCCACCCCATCGTTCTGCTCTCACATTCAATCCTTCCCCTCCATCTTTCTTCACTGCAGAAGTCTCCCTCCTGTCATCCCATCTCTTTGCCTTTCTTGCGGTCTCTCTAGGGCCTGGATCTGCCACTCTCCTACCCCTGTCAACAGTCAATCATAGAATCATCTAGGTTGAAGAAGATTTTTAGTATCATAAAACGTAAGCATCAACCTAATACTGCAAAGTCCACCTCTAAGCCACATCCGTAAGTGCCATGTCTTAAAAACCTACAGTGATGGTGACTCCACCACTTCCCCGTGCAGTCTATTTCAATGCTTAACAATCGTTCAGTGAAGAAATTCTTCCTAATGTTCAATATAACCTACCCTAGCAGAAATTGAGATCCTTTCCTTTTGTCCTATTTCTTGTTACATAAAATAAGAGACCAACCCCGATCTCTCTGCAAGTTCCTTTCTGGTAGTTGTAAAGGTTAATAACATCTCCTCTCAGGCTCCTTTTCTCCTGACTGAACAACCTTCAGCCCCTCCTGATATGACCTGTGCTCTAGACCCTCTACCAGTTTCGTTGTCTTTATTTGTATACACTTCAGCACCTCAGTGCCCTTCTTGCAGCGAGGGGCCCAAAACTGAACACAATATTCAAGGCGTGGCCTCATCAGTGACGTGATAGGGGGCCTGGGCAGTAGGACAGAGCCCTGCTCTGTTCCCGGCTGCCCAGAGCACCCCGTCGGGACATAACTCATCAGCAGCGAAGAAAGGGGCTCCTCGGCGTCTCCCTGCCCCCATCCTTTCCTCTCCTCTTACCTCCTTTTCCTTCTCCCCCTTTCTTCCCCAGCACTTCCTCTGCCTTTCTCTCTCCCCTGCACCACTCCCCCCGTCCTCGGTCCTTTGGCTCCCTCTAGCACCATCTCCTCCCTCCGTCGCTCCGACCCCTCCTCTCTATCCTACCAGACACATCCTCCCCTGCGCCCCGGTTGCTGCTGTTGCCCTCCCGCCGCAGCCAGTTCTGTGGCTCTGCTCGACTTCGTTCGGCTTGGATGCGTCATGGTGCAGCTCAGAGGCGTCCACCGAGACCCACCGCAAGCCCCGGCGGCCCCGCCGACCTTCAGTATCGACAGCATCCTGCAGCTCGGCCCCCGCCGCCCGGCCCAGCTGCTGCCAGAGGAGGAGAAGGTAGAAGAAGAGGGGCCTGAGGAGCGAGACCCAAGTGAAGGCTCCAGCTACTCGGGTACGGAGCTGGCAGTCCGCCTCAGGCTGTCTCGCACGTCCGGTCCCCTCCCGGTGGCTCCGGCCCTCGCAGCGCAGCCGTACTGGGGCCGCGCACACTCTCCCGCGATGCCCGCGAAGGCGGAGGAGGGAGCGAAGCTCCGCTAACGGGCGGGAGGATATGCCAATGGCACAGGCACACACACACGCACAAGCACCAACCTGCTTCCAGGGCCTTTGCCACCTTGCTTTATTCCCCTCAAGGCCTCCCTGGCTGTTTGTCCCATGTCCTGCAGAGCTGTCATACAACTGGAGAAGGAATTCCTTTAGATCCTTACTGGAAGCTCCTCACCTAGTTTCTCCCCTCTGCAGGGGCCGTGACCGGTCCCCACCAACTCCCTCCCCATCCTATCCTCCACCCCCCAGGCCACAACCCGCTCCCCAGCGCTCAGCCGAGCCGTGCGTGCATGCGGGGCTGGGGTGCGGCCGGAGGCGGGGGTCTGATGCTGTGCTTTGCCGTTGCAGGCAGCGAGCCTCGTCAGCACCGACCGGAGAGGACAAGCCGCCCTGGACCCGGGCAGGGCGGGGTGGGATCACCTTTTCCTGCAGAAGAGCTACGAGGCCCCCGGCAGCCACCGAAGGGAGAGGCTGGGGACTGCGGCGGGCAGAGCGGCAGGTCGTCGACGGCGAGCGCCAGGAAGAAGACGCGGACCATCTTCTCCAAGAGCCAGGTCTTCCAGCTGGAGTCCACGTTCGACGTGAAGCGCTACCTGAGCAGCGCCGAACGGGCGGGGCTGGCTGCTGCACTGCACCTCACGGAGACCCAGGTGAAGATCTGGTTCCAGAACCGCCGCAACAAGCTCAAGAGACAGATGTCGGTCGAGCCCGAGAGACAGGGGCCTGCGGAGCGTCCCGGAGATCCGCCGATCCCCGCCCTCCCTGCGGCTCTCTCTTTCCCGGCTCTCTACAAGGACAGTCCTCTGCTCAGCCGCTGTCTCCTGCCGTTGCCCTTCCCCCTGCTTTATTCAGGCAGTGCCGTCCCCTACCTCTACCTCCCCGGGTCGGGCAAGCACTTCAGCCTGCTCGACGGGGACGTATAGCCGCTCTTCCCAGCCCCAGACTTTCCTCTTAATGGGGGCCACCCCGATCTTATTTATGCCCCCACCGTGTTGGTGGAACATGTTCACTTTCACCATAATCGGAGGCAACCGGTCCCCTGTTCTCCTTCGGAGAGGCCGCCCGGCATCCTCCCACGCGTGGGGGCTCCGACATGTTGAAAAAGCTCCAAAGGCAATTTTTCTCGTTCAGGATGAAGGAGGTAACACGGAGCCATCAAAGAAACGGGGATGTGTTTTGCCTCCCTCCCTCCCTCCCAAATTATCCCGCGCTCGTATTCTGCGAGAGCCGATGCGCTGCCTCAGCCCACAGGGAACGTGTCCTCGCGTGTGCCGTAGCAGTCGCTGTACAGTGAAAAAAAGAAACTTTTAATACAGCTTGCTAAAAGCGAAGGCCACGATAAGGCCCTCTGCCTCGAATTCTCCACGGCTACTATACTCATCTTTGACATTATAAAAATGTAGATATCTTTCCTCATATCTGGTCCTGAAATTGTGGCTTTTCTGATATTTTCCCCCCCTCTCGACAAAACCCAAGCACTCTCAAAAACTTTTTCTGTTAACTGTTTCTCAAACTGTTGTCTTGTGTTTTTGTAGAACAAGACAAGAGCTCTCTCATACTTCTTGTGCTAAGCCTGCCTTCTGAAATCTCGTGGGACAATTTTATCTGGTGTTCGAAAAAAGTGTCTGAGGTTTCTCCTCACCCACTCCCCATAAACTCCCAAACTGTTTTGTCTTCATTTGATTTCCAAGTCCAGAGGTTTTATATTCAAAGGTTGAAAATAAACCTCAAAAAGCTGAAGTTCATGCCTTTTCAAGACACTTAGTAACAGGCAGTATCAAAAGAAAGATATTACTTACAGTGAGTCGATAGTTTTAATTTTTAAAATAAAGCTTAACAAAACACATTCGTGGCATTACAAAGTTCACCCCTGCTCGCGAAAATAGGCAATTGTCAAGTTTCCCAGTGGGGGGAAAAAAAGCGATAGATGTTTCTCTGGGTAAGAACCGCGGTCCTTTCCTTTCCCTACTCCTTTTCCTTTTGTCATTCCATGGACAATTGATACAGTTATGCCGTGCTCCTCCGTGCCGCTGCGTAGGGAACAAGGCGAGGGGATCCCAGTGCCTGCGGGAATTTGCGGCTCGGAGCTTTTGCTATTTACTTTCCAGCAGGGAAAACACTGCTGCAGGTACTGTGCTCGGGTGTAGGGCGGGCGGGGAGCCGGGGCAGCCCTACTTTGCAAAGCAGCTGCGTGAAATTTTCTCACGGCTGCGATGATCCGGAAGCCTTGTTTGATTCGGTCTCAAATTAACGTCAAGGAGAAAGACAAGAAGGGCAGAATGTCCTTGCACTGAAAAAAAAAAAAAAAAACAAATTAAAAATGATCGAGTCTGTGGCTAAGGTTGTAGAATGGACACCTGAAAGGGACCTGCCGCGTGTACTTCGCAACTCAGTTTCACCCAAGGGAAGGTACCCACGACGAATCAACGGTTTGGCTGAGAACCTCCCCTTCTTTTCTGATTTGACTTTATAGTGATAGTTAAAGAAATTAAGATCACCTGAGTGCGCGGGTTACTCCGTTATCAGAAGCATATGGAGACACATATAAAGCACGGGGCCCTTATTTTCAAAGGTGATGTTCACTTTTGCTTATTATTGCCTAATGGTCCTTTTGCCTATTATTTTCAGAAACTTCTTGGTTGTTACTTGTAGCATTTCCAGTGTCGATACACATACTTATTGCTGCCGAGAGATTAATTAATACCCACAAAGGCAATTCTGGCTTTATTTCACAATCCTTATCAGTGAAGTTTGGTCAGAAGCAAAAGTTGTACTCAAAGGTTCCGTTCTTCAGTTTTTTAGCATGGAACTACAATTCTTTTAAAGAAATTGCCCTTCCATATAACTGCAGCCTCGGGTAGTGATAGAAGTCTCTGTTCAGCAATTAAGCTAATTTTCACCTCAATTATCAAACCATTATCAGTTTTCTCTTTTATCAGTTTGCCCCCCGAATCGTTTCTAGAGTTACAAAGCGAACTAAAGGAAAATAAGGACGCAAAAACCGGAGCGAGTTGTTTCATAATGAAAGCAAGAAGACGACATCTGACCATACTGAAGTCTTAAGCACACTGTCCCATTTTGCACCTTTTTGCCTACCAGCTCCAAAGCTACATTCATCAGAAGTTCATGTGGCCATTGGTTAACATCTGAAAAACCCAGCTAGCTGGAAAAAATATAAATACTATATAGAAATATTCGTTCCACATCAAGATATAACTGCTGAGTTTAAAATCATAAGCAAATTGTTGCTCCTCAGGCAGCGGTGAAGTGTCTTTCTCTGAAGAAAATCAAGTTTAAGAGAGATCATGATTCCCAGTTCAGCAGTCAATGGCTGATCACACTGGGTATTTCCGACATGTCTTTTAGAGCTCAAAACAATTGCATTTGCAAGTCTAAATCAATCCTTACTGCAAGTGATTGCCGCTATCCTCTGTACAGTAGGAGATTATTATCGGCTAACCCACTGACGGGATACTTCAAACCCCGAAACAAACCGCAATAAACCACACCAAACCAAACCAAACCAAACCAAACCAAACCAAACCAAACCAAACCAAACCAATCCAAAAACTCTTTGTACAAGCTTGCAAACAGTTTGAGAAAAAGCAGAAACTCCCTCCATACAAACTAAACTCGAAGACCTTTAGAACTGTTTAGTAGCTGGAAATGAGATTAGAAAACGTGCTGTTTCACAGAGTTGAAGAGACAGTGCAGTTGGGTGAGGAGTAGGCAGTAGTATGTGTTTCCCATATTGAAGAGATTTTCTATTAAAGGCTCATATACAGTGTGATAGGTTTGGCTTTGTTTTTTTGTTTGGGTTTTTTTGTGGGTTGTTGGGGTTTTTGTGTATTAGAATACCTGAAGGCCATATCTTGTGTTAGGCACAGCATGTATGTTATGATGGGCTGCCCTAGAATACTCTGTAAATTGAATAGATTAAAAAAAGAGATAGATATGACTAAAACCTGATGCCCAATTTTTCCAAAACAAAGATTATAATCAGGTACAACATTTTCAAGTGGTAAATATGTTTGAAAAGTTGTTGGATACATATATAAATCCACAACCCATGAAACAGTGCAACAGAAAGGCTTAAAACACCTGCTTTATCTCTCTCCCCACCATCATATTGTAAAAGCCCCACATGGCTGATCTTAAGTGCAGCAGTTCCAGGAAACAACTTTCATCTCACCTGTAATGTTGTAACATTCCCTGGGATTAGGACAATCAATACTGCTACTGCATATGGAAGGTTTAAGGTTTGGTTTTTTGTTTTTTTTTTTTGTTTAGGAGCATGTTGAGAATTAGTTCAAATTATATATGCTGGAGACTAAGCCTTCTCATTTGTTTGCTCTGTTGGAAAGTTTTGCAAAGAACTGTTTTCCCTCTGGATTCTCCTGATTAGGAGGCTGAAACATGCACCTGCTTCTATTTTGTTTTCCTTTTCTGTTTTCAGTCACTGTGTACATAGATCTTTATGGATCATCCATAAAGATGTACAAGGACATTGTACAAGCCCTTCTTGTCAGCTTCCTTCTATTTGGATTTAGGTTCCTTACCAGGCTGTTGCTGAGCTCCATGAGACAAGGGAAAGTACAATACAGACTACAGGGAGAATAGCTTTGTTTTGCCAGATGTTGATATTGAGCACAGAAAACTCCTGCTTCTTTGGCTCCCTTCTGAAATTGCTATTTTTTTTATTTGGCTAAACTGAAATAGTAGTCTTTCTTTCTTATTTAAGGAAAGAACTTACTACACCATTTGTGTGTTTATAAACAGAAGTAGGTCTTCATCTGCCTTGAGAAGGCTTGCAGCATTACTCCAAAATGAAGCAACCTTTTGTGTTCTGCGAGGAAGCTACAGATTTACATTACTGGAATTAGGCAGAGAAAGAAGAATCATAGGCTTACCTCCCAGGGGAGGCTTACTTGAACATAGGCAAAATTAATAAAATTGAAGGAAGTTAAGAATTCATGAGAACATGGTGGAAAAGGCACAACATCGATCATTCAAAATAGTGAGTAAGAAAAAGTCAGTTTGGAGTGAGACATAGTAACTATGCTTTCTGTGTATCATCTTTACAGTGAAGGTCTAACTTCTTGAAAGCCAGTTGTCTCTCTTCTGTGCCTCTTCATGTTAATGTATGCAGTGGACTCATTTTGCTGGTTAAACTTGTCCTGATTCTCCTTTCCTTTACAAACACAGGATTGGAAAGCAAGAAAGTGACCTCTAGAGTATTTTTAACTGTCAAGAGTTAAGGTTGGACTTGCCACTATGCAGACGCTCTCCACCAATCTCTGTCCCTCTCCAAAATGCATGAGAAAAAGAACGAGGGAGAGAGACCTTTGGATTGTAAAAAAACCCCTGAAACAGCTTTAATTATAATCCCTCGCCCAAATATATACAAATCCAATACTAAACCAAATCCCACCTAATGGAGTTACATCACTGCCACCACTGTGGACAGAAGCTGGGGAAGTCTCAAACTGGAATCTACAGTAGATGGGAACTGGATGTTGGAGCTGGATTCTGGAACTGGATTCAAAGGGAGAATGGACAGTCCTCAGACACTGGCCTTCAAAAGAAGAGAGCTTGATCTAGTAGAGTTTGGCCCTTGTGATTACCTTAACTTTATATCAAATAAGATGTATATGGGAAGTCCATCAGTCTTGGGTCACCTGTCCTGTCAGCATCTTCACAGGGGTGTGGCCTCTAACTTGCTGCACCCTTGATATAGTGCACAATATTGACCATGGTCTTCACAGTAGCAAGTCTAAGTGAGGGCCTTTCTGCATCCCAGTCCATGGTAGTAATAGTAAACATTGTGTTATCACTTATGGCAGTAGATACTGTCTGCACCAACATGCTGTTAACTTCAGAAATTGCAGTTAGTTAGAAGAGACAGTTGAAAAGTAAAATAGCTGAACAGAATTAGTTCTGTTCCAGCTCAAACCAGGCCACTGACTTAGAGCTGAATTTGTCAGATTGAGATATTTTCTTTTTTAAAAGTATGTGAAGTAGTAGTATCCTCATAGTTATGATGTGAAATTGTTACCACATTGACAAAATGAGATATGGATTTACTGGAGAGCCTTGGAAAAGGATGACATTCATTGTTGCATGCACCTTAATTTGCCTCAACACTCACGTTAAACACACTTTTACATCAAGAGATAGGATTAACAATCAGTTCATCTGTGACTAAATACCATACACAAATTGCTTCAAATAAAAACCTACAGACAGTTTATTGCTAACAATAAAGGCAAACAGGCAGTACAGTCTTCTGTGTCACATACAGAAACAACATACTGTTGCAGTACCTGGGCATTTCTCTGTTCCTAAAAGCAGGAAGTCCTTTCAGAGAAGGAAAGCTAATGTGTTCTGGAATGAAAAATGGTGATGAAAGGCAGTTAGGACATATAAGGAAAAATCATATCTGCCTTTTTTCTGCCCACAACAAGTCAATTACATTGGTACTGATCTGCATATAAAATCCCACAGAGAACTGAAAATGTTACCAGGTACTCTAAGAAAAATGAAACGTAAAGGAATGTCCAGCATGAAAGAGTATAACATTACCTGTATCATCAAAATCAAGTTATTATGCACAAAACCGAATTGAGAGCTGAACAGAATTAGAAGTCTGCAAGATGAGAAAAAATGTAGTGATCTGGAAGCTAAGAAGCAGGAGAGGAAGGCAGAAGTGTCTGAAGGTGCTCTGAAGAGGGCTGAAACATGGCACTGGAGAACAGATTTTCAAGTAGAATTTTGTGCTCAGCTGTAAGAATTATAGGACCTAGTAGACAGCTTGTATGTGATTAGAGTTTCAGGAGCAATGTCCGTAGTCAGTAACCAGATACAAACGATCAGTCTGCTAGGAAAACTGTGTGTTGTATCAGACCAGAATTGGTGGGTGGGTTTGAAGACAAAGGCAGTAGCAGATCTTACCTCATTTATAATATCTACACACTGATTTCTTGGTTTTCAGCTGAATAACCAATGCTTATGTATTTCAGATATATTTGTCTGTGTTTTAGCAAGTAATGTAACAGTAAAAAATTGGTTATAAAAGAATTTCTTTTATAGCACTCTGAAATTTTGTACATGTAGGATTGCTGGACACCTTAGCTGATGCATACAGTAACGTAACTATCTTGCTGCCTTTTTGTAAACCAAGTGAACCAGTCTAGAACTGTTATGGTGTATTATTATGTAATGTTTGCTTAGAGAGTTGTTAATGTCAAATAAAAGATGCAAAGAACTCTAATTACTTTTTAGAAAATGTTATGTGGTAGGATGTGCACGTGCTTTCATAAAACCTGTAATTTGTGGATTTGTAATTAACTATCTGTATTCAGTTTCCATCATTATATAATTAATTCACATATGTGTGTCTTTCCTTAGAGTCCTAAACCTGACTTTTTAATTTATAGGGAGAACAGCAGTAGTTTGCATATCTTTGTGTCAATGAGCTTTTAATGATCATGTGGTGATAGATGTAAGATTTGGATCCAGGCAAAATAGATGAAAAGATAGCAGCAAATTACAAAAGAAGTATGCTTAGCATCATGAACTTTCAGGTTGCATCATAAAGCCTGTGGAAAAGTACCTGAAATACAAGGTTATAATTTCAAATCAAGGAGTTCACAGAACCAAGAACATATCCAGCTGTTTATCACTGTTTCCTTCATGTTATTGCTAGATGAGTTTTATCTCAATAGATATTATTTTATTGAAAAGTTGATTTCTGTTTTAGAAACGCAAAATGGCTTGAAAATAAGACTAGCAACTCAGCAATTAAATCTCACCTTTAATGAAATCTCCCAATAACAGAAACTCAATCTCTCTGTCATTTGTATGTCCCAGGAGAGAGGGAATCTATAAGCATCAGTATCAGAAATAGCAGATGGCTGATACAGTTAGGACATCAGTCCTTTTTGCCATGTCATTGGGCTGTGATCTAAATCAATGGGGTAATGTCCCTAATATGTCTGCTTGTCCCTTTATTGCATAATCTTTTGCCCTGGGTCAGTATGCTAGGATCAATAGACTCTCATGTTTTTTTCTGAATACACTGGTTTCATCTTATGGAAGGGGCCACTTAGGATTATGACAGTAGTCGCTGGGAAAGTGTCTTCTACCTTAGGTCTGGCTGGGGATTACTGTAAACAAACACCAAGACTCACTGTAAGTAAAAGCAATTTGTAGAAAGGCTCTGGGAACTTCTGCAAAGCATGTGTTTTAACACATACTCTTCACTCTCCAGTCTGAAGCTATGTTTTGTCAAAATGCTATTTTCTAACCTTCACAGATCTGCTCGGAAGCTGAGGAACACATCTAGCAAACCCATAAGGATATGGTACCAAACTAAACCAACTGGCTTGGAAAGAGCCTTTCTTGATCAAGTCTTATCTGAAAGAGAATCCAGGTGCTCTCAACAATTGTAAGAAAATCATGGCTTAATTTACTGGAGATGAAAACTGAGATGAGTCCCATGTAAGCTCTTAGAAATCGCTACAGAAAACAAAACTCTTGCATCTTGTCTATGCTGATTTTCCAAGGGTGTTCTTGTTTTCTGCTACTAGGTTCAAAGGAATGTACTGGTAATATTTTCAGACTATTTTATATACTCAGATGATTCCAAGGTCTTTTTTCTGAACATGCAAAATCCTGACACGAAATATCAGACTCACAAAGCAGGAGGGGATTATTTTGTGGTTTTCCATCGATCAGGTATTGAGCTTTCTGTGGGTGTGGGTATGGTTGGAATCGGTGATCTAGTAGGTCCTTTCCAACCAAACAAAGCATGTTTATTCCGTGATTCTGTGATAACACTCACAGTACAAATGAAATTAAGGAGTAGGGACTTATCTTCAGCAGACTTTATAGGTCATGTTCTTTTCTAGTGTCACACAGCATCAACTCCGCAAAAATTAAAATGAACACAATAAAGTATGGGTCTGTGAAATGGAGTTAAGTTTCATTCTTAAATAGAATATATATGTGCCTTTTGTCCATGTTTGAGAGTACATGTATTTCATTTCAGTCTTTAGTAAGATTAATATTTGCACCTGGCATCACCACTTTTCAGTGCCAGTGGAACAGATCTATAATTGCAATTATTCTCCTCTTGGGTGATTTAGTTCAGCTCCCTGTCTCATGCAAGATATTCCCTTACATTATTTCTACTACTTATCTAATCTATTATTGAATAGTTCTGGTGATGTTGCTTCAATTACTTCCATTACCTCTCTCCAATGTTTAACTGTTATGTCTGCTATGATTCCCTCCAATGCCAAAATGAATGGCTTGGATCATACAACATTTAGTTTTAGGCTACATTCCTTGGTTTTATCACTTGCACTGCATTTGGAACTTCCACTTTGAAGAAGTTTACAGTCTCATCAGGATTAACTGTGTAATCTCTTTGAACTGTGATCCGTTGAATCCTTCTACAATTGTCTTTATCCTCTCCTGAAGCATTCTTTGAGTGTCTACTGCTTTGTTTTCTTCCCATGTGCATAGAACAAAAATAGTACAATGAAACAGTACCTAAATGGGTGATGTACAATGAAAGTTTGAAAAAGTTTACTATTTTTCTTCATATTTAAGAGACACAATACAGTGGTGATTTTCTATATTATCTTTGCTCTGGACTGGTGTTTTAATAGTTGTTCAGCTGCTGTTTAGTTTTATTTATACAATGAATCCTTTTATCTATCCACTTATCCACCTATATGTCTGTCATTATATCCATCTCACTTCCACTTCCACTATGCAATCTATTCACAATATATTAGTAAGACCACAAATTGTACTCACAGAGGAAGAACTTTGGCTCCTACCCCTATTTTCAAGCATGCGGTACCTCTCTCAAGAGTATTTGCCAGTGACCCTCAGTGCCCTAAATATTATGTCCACAGGAAAATGGTAAACAATAAATACAATTTATTATGCATTTAGCATAGCAAAATCGGAGTCATCTTGACTATGAACTTAAGGTGGACTGATAGAAGTGTATCACACATGAGTAGTCATGGCATGGTCAGAGATTCTCTGCTGTCTAAATAAGAAATAACTTGGAATCTGATCCATCTTTCTCACAGTGTTTATGCTGGAGAAGAGTCTATCTAGGGAAAGCCTGGATGTCAGTGAATAAAGATAAGTAAAACAGAAAGTGAGTATTTCTGTGGTTACATATGTAATCTCTATTACATCTACATGTAACACATGCATGAGCATTTTATCTGTGTATCTTCATTATGTGTGAACAGATGGGAATGACTAGAAAAGCAGCATAATTCCTCAGGGCAGAAGGTGGAAGATAGATGTGAGGGGAACTTACACACCACGAGAGCTGGCTAATCTCTAGGTAAAGTGTAGTGTGGACACAGTGTGGAAGAAATGGCCTGTTAAATGTAAAGAATATAACCTGTTGACTACTCTAGTAGTAGCAGTATCAGCAGATCTAATAGTCTCGCCAGGATGTGAGGACACTTTAGTGGCAAATAGTATGTCTTTCCTTGCTGTGCATTTGGTAGAGAATATTAACCCAGGTATAAAGAAATAGTTAAAAAGGGACAAGTAAAGGAGAGGGATGACCAGCCAAGATGATCAGTGTCATGTGGCTGATCTGTAACAGGGTGAGGATGATACCTTAGCCCAGCAGAAATTTGGTATGCCCACAGGTGAAAGAGATCTCACTGGCTATAATAACTAGAATACGCAAGTTCATGTTTTCGTTTTCTTATTTGTCCTCAGACAGGAATATTTTTTTTCAGTAAACCATTTCTTTAATTGTAAATGCTGTTTCATCTGAAATCAATCAGGGGAAAAGGATTATTTTGCTGAAATACCTGACTCTCAGGCATTCTGGAAGGACTGAAATGTAACCATTTCAAAGACAAATGCATCATCTCCCAGCCTGCATTGATACCAATGGATATTCATTAACAGATTTAAACAAAGCAAGATGACTACCATTTGAAAATTTTTTATCTCCTTCACCATTCAAAGCCCTGTGCTGTTCTTGTATTTAAAGCTGGCTTCTTGTCATGTTAGAGTCCAGTCCAACTCAAAGAACTTTGGGTTCTGAGGACATCTGGACATCTGCAAAATCCAGACGCCCCAGCACCATTCTTTTGCACAAGTCAATGCATGTAGACTTTTCAAAGAGTATTTCCAGTGGCAATATGGTGAAATTACTATTAATTTTAATTGCACATTGGAAGTGTTCCATGAATTAGTTCACCAACAGTAACTTGAGTAGTGTAACATTACACATGCAACAGAGTCTGGCACGATCACTAAGATCATTTCTGAGTAGCACAGCTTTGTGCACTTTATCAGATTTGCACAAAGGGTCTACAGAACAAGCCTTATCAGAGGCAAGCTGGGGGAGCTAGGGTTATTTAGTTTGAAAAAAAAAAGGAGCTGAAGGAAGACCTTATCTTTGTCTACAAATACCTGAAAGGAGATTGTAGAGAGGTGAGTGTTGATCTCTTCTCACAAGAAACAAGTGACAGAACAAGAACAAATGGCTTCAAGTTGCACCAGATGAAGTTTAGGTTAGATATTAGGAAAAACTTATTTACTGAAAGTATCATCAGGTCTTGGAACAGGCAGACCAGGGAGATTGTTGAATTATTACCTCCAGATGTGTTTAAAAGTTTTGTAGATATGGAACTTAGGGATTAGGTTTAGTGATGGGCTTGGTACAGTTAATGGTTGAACTTGATGAACTTGGGTCTTTTCCAAGCTAAATAATTCTGTGATTCTGTGACCACTCTTCAGAGCATGAAATCAAGATTTGAAGCATGATTGTAACTGTTAACAGTGTGCATGTCCTGCCATACTTTCTTTATCATTCTCTGAAAAAAGTGAGAAATCACCTCCTTTATCCGTGTATTGTGCAACCTTGTTGAAAAAGTAAGAGATATTAATGATTTTTTGAGAAATTGAAAAACAGAACTCAAAGAGAGCACAATCCTGGGAGGAGACTGATGCCTGCTTAAAAATATTTTCTAATCCACAAACAGCAGATTAAATACCATCTAAGTTCAATTTGTAGGTCCTGAGGATTGCTGTTGGAAAGCAGATCTTATCCATAATTAAGGGATTAATTATGCAAACTTTGCAGGTGGAAAATGACTGTTGAAGTTGTTCTGAGGAAAATATTCCAGAATTAGGACCCACATTCCTACGAGGCAAAATAGGATGAGCCATTGATGTACAAAGAGAGTAAATAAGTAAGACCTGAAAAGAAGTTGGAAATTCACATTTTTATTTGCTCTGTAACAATGGAAAGAAAATCCAAAGAAGGAAGAGGGCATAGCATAGTTATAGTGTTTGGAGAATAAGGGTTTACTGAATATTACTAGTCTGCAGAATTATCTGTGACTTTTGTTTCTTGTTAGATTGAATAATGTTTAATTTACATGTAAACTGTACATTGCATGTTATCAATGTTGAATTCTTGTTTTAAATTTATATTATCAAAATCAGTTATCTAAAACACCATCAGAATAGATAATAGAATTATAAAATGGCTTAGGTTGGAAAGGACCTCAGAGATCATCTATTTTCAACCCCCCAGCCAAGGGCAGGGACACCCTCTCATCAGACTAGGCTATCCAGAGATCCATCCAATCTGGCATTGAACACTTCTAAGCAGGGGGCATCTACAATCATCCTGGGCAACTTGTTCCAGTGCCTCATCACTCTCATAGCAACAAATTTTTTCTTAGAGTCTAATGTAAATCTACCCTCTTTTAGCATGAAACCATTCCTAGCACTGGATTACCTTGTAAAAAATCCCGTTCCAGTTTTCCTGTGGGCTCCCTTCAGCTACTGCAAAACTGCTATTAGGTCCCCTCAGAGCCTTCTCTTATCCAGGCTGAGCAGCCCCATTTCCTTCAGCCTGTGTTCATAGGAGATGCTCTTCAGCCTTCTGATCATCTTAACGGCCCTCCTCTGGACGTGCTCCAACAGTTCCCTGTCTTTCTTATACTGGGAATCCATGAACAAACAGCATGTAGTTGTGATCTCATTCTACGCCTGGGTGACCTAACAAGTGGATGAGGGGAAAGCTGTGGATATCGTCTACCTAGACTTCAGCAAGGCCTTCAACACGGTCTACCACAGCATCCTCCTGGAAAAGCTGGCAGCCTATGGCTTGGATGGGTACACCCTCTGCTGAGTTAAAAACTGGCTGGCTGGCTGATTTGGCACAGAGAATGGTTGTGAATCGTGCCACTTCCAGTTGGTGTCCAGTGAGCGGTGGTGTCCCCCAGGGATCAGTGCTGTGCCCAGTTCTATTCAACATCTTTACTGATGATCTGGATGAGGGAATTGAATCTACCCATAGTAACNAACATCTTTAGTGGTGACCTAGATGAAGAGATCAAATCTCCCCTTAGTAAATTCACAGATGACACCAAGTTGAACAGTGTTGATCTGCTGGAGGAGAGGATGCTGCTGCAGAGAGGTCTGGACAGGCTGGGTCAATGGGCAGAGGCCAATGGAATGAGGTTTAACAAGGCCAAGAGCAGGGTTCTACATTTGATGCAGGGGATTGAAATAAAGAGTTTAGATAATACAGTAGATCAAGTAAGCCTTAGCATAAGTTAATTAGTAGTTAAGGTCAAGTGATGTTATTATTGTGTAGAAATTAGACAATTTGTAATATCAAAGACATTTTGAAGAATAGGTAACTGGAACAGCATTGTGATGAGGGTCAGGCTTGCATGTAAGAAACAGGCTTTCAGCCAATTTTGTTGTTACTAGTACATTATGGCCTGATCTTCTTGCCAAAAGTACCGAGGAAGACTCCTACTCCTGCCTTCCTCCCAGGGACCCTGGCCCACAACCACCAGTTGTTTACTGCACAAGTGCAAGAAAGGAGAGACCTTACATTAATGAGTTCCTAGAACTGATCTTAATGACTCAACCCATATCTTGTAAACTTAATATATATCTATGAGTATGTCTTTGTTTATGTATGAGAACAGCCAATATAACCACAACGAACTCACTCTTTGGTGCACATGGCTCTGGAGCATGAACCCCTGATGATAATAAATTACTGAAGTTCTTGATTCCTTTCCACACATCACAGTTTGGTCACAATATCCCCCAGCACAGCTACAGACTGGGGGATGAATGGCTGGAGAACAGTCTGCTAGAGAGGGATCTGCGAGTACTGGTTGACAAAGAGCTAAATATGAGCCAGCAGTGTG
>VZRI01006529.1:73147-84801 GCA_013397515.1 Upupa epops | reverse complement strand
CCCGGGGTCCCCGGGGGTCACTGCAGGAGTTAACGGAGCTGCACAACAATGCGGATCATTTCCCTCCTCCGTAGGCACTTTCCTCCTCTTGCCATTCAAACGAGCGTGATGACAAGAAAGCGCTTGTTTCATCCCGGACCTAAATGCCGGGTTAGTTTTATTCTTTTGGGGTTTTGTTTTATGTTTAATTTAGTTTTAAATTATCTTTTTTTACGGTGGGTGTTCACCCATTCCTCTCCCAGCAAACAGGAGCGATGGGGAGGGAACTGGCTCCAAATTGCTATCTCGGAGACCATCCCGCCTGGATTTTAGCAATTATTCAGATTTCGCGCAGCCCCTCTTTAAAGGGGGGGTGGTGTTGGTGGTGGGGTGGTGGTTTGGAGAGCGCACTAAATGGCAGCGCTATTTAACCTCGGCTGACTAATGAGACACTGAAGACAAATAGCTGTATTCCTGGGATGACAAATACCTGCATTGTTAGTTACTGAACAATTTCGATCCCCTTTATAATTTATTATTTTTTAAATATTTAAAAAAAAAATTCTACGTTTTTCCAAATGTAGCAGCCGGGGTGCAGAGCACCNGGGGGGGCGGGTGGGCAATAAATCAGCGCGGTGCCCAGCACAAACGGGAGCGCACACGGCACAGTCTCCATGAAAGCGGGGCGGAGTGGAGGAAGCAGCTCCTGAGCTGCGCCTCCTACGAGAAATAAATGGGAATAAATCAAAGTCGGGGGCTAGGGGGCTGCAACCGGGCCTCGTCGGGGCTGCTCGGTATCGGCCCCGCTTCACCTGGGAACTGAGCTGGGGAAGGACTGGCTGCAAACTTTTAATGAAATCACCCGCGTTATCGATTTTTGGTTATTTAAAAATTATTATTAATTTTTTATCCTGCTTTAAACACAAGAAATTATCCCTCTCGGGGAACGGAGCGGGCACCGCCAGCTATATTGGACACAGTGTTATTTACTATTTTAGAAAACAATCGACGGGCAAGAGAGACCTCGGTGAAAATGGGGCAACCCGGGAGGGTTAAGCCAACTCAGTGAAGTGGGGGGTTAGCGATGCTGGAGCTGCAGGTACCAGTTGGTAGGCCCTCTGTGAACATCTAGGATGTCCTTCACCCCCTCCTCGGGTTTCTGTCCCATCACCTTCAAGTTATGTCCTTCTTTGCGCCTTGTGCCAAGTGTTTAGAAATGACTAGTAGCGGCTAAGTAAATTGCGAGTAAACCTAGTGAATTAGGATGATTCTCTATCAGTTTAATTTATGTTTTATAGTTAGTTTAGCCTTCTGATTTGATTGCCTTAGTAATGTGAATTGCCTACAGCTGCTGATGATACAGCTTTAATTCTGTTTTAAAGGTCATGTAAACATGTGCCTGTAGCATAAGGAATGCAAATTCAATTCCCTTTTAATGCTTCCTCGCATTCACTTCACAGCCTTCACCTCGAAAATTAGCAGGATTTAATAGAAAACCNCTGGCTCCAAATTGCTATCTCGGAGACCATCCCGCCTGGATTTTAGCAATTATTCAGATTTCGCGCAGCCCCTCTTTAAAGGGGGGGTGGTGTTGGTGGTGGGGTGGTGGTTTGGAGAGCGCACTAAATGGCAGCGCTATTTAACCTCGGCTGACTAATGAGACACTGAAGACAAATAGCTGTATTCCTGGGATGACAAATACCTGCATTGTTAGTTACTGAACAATTTCGATCCCCTTTATAATTTATTATTTTTTAAATATTTAAAAAAAAATTCTACGTTTTTCCAAATGTAGCAGCCGGGGTGCAGAGCACCCAGCGATGCTCCTGATCCCACAGAAGGATCTGGGTGTCTCCTGCATTTCGAAGCGCTTCGTCACTCCTTTATTTACGTTTAGGAACACGTATCCAGTGCTGCTAACTCCGGGGTTCCTCACAGGCGAAATGTTTACGGCTTGGTGTAAAGTTTACTCCCCGTTTACAGTCACATTGTCTGCGAGGTCCCCCGGACATCTTCTCGGCCCCTTTCCTCCCCAGGAAGACTCTGGAGGTTGCAGCAGCCTTCCCTCCTTTGGCATCCCTGAGGGAAGAAGTTCACGGGGGGGCGGGTGGGCAATAAATCAGCGCGGTGCCCAGCACAAACGGGAGCGCACACGGCACAGTCTCCATGAAAGCGGGGCGGAGTGGAGGAAGCAGCTCCTGAGCTGCGCCTCCTACGAGAAATAAATGGGAATAAATCAAAGTCGGGGGCTAGGGGGCTGCAACCGGGCCTCGTCGGGGCTGCTCGGTATCGGCCCCGCTTCACCTGGGAACTGAGCTGGGGAAGGACTGGCTGCAAACTTTTAATGAAATCACCCGCGTTATCGATTTTTGGTTATTTAAAAATTATTATTAATTTTTTATCCTGCTTTAAACACAAGAAATTATCCCTCACGGGGAACGGAGCGGGCACCGCCAGCTATATTGGACACAGTGTTATTTACTATTTTAGAAAACAATCGACGGGCAAGAGAGACCTCGGTGAAAATGGGGCAACCCGGGAGGGTTAAGCCAACTCAGTGAAGTGGGGGGTTAGCGATGCTGGAGCTGCAGGTACCAGTTGGTAGGCCCTCTGTGAACATCTAGGATGTCCTTCACCCCCTCCTCGGGTTTCTGTCCCATCACCTTCAAGTTATGTCCTTCTTTGCGCCTTGTGCCAAGTGTTTAGAAATGACTAGTAGCGGCTAAGTAAATTGCGAGTAAACCTAGTGAATTAGGATGATTCTCTATCAGTTTAATTTATGTTTTATAGTTAGTTTAGCCTTCTGATTTGATTGCCTTAGTAATGTGAATTGCCTACAGCTGCTGATGATACAGCTTTAATTCTGTTTTAAAGGTCATGTAAACATGTGCCTGTAGCATAAGGAATGCAAATTCAATTCCCTTTTAATGCTTCCTCGCATTCACTTCACAGCCTTCACCTCGAAAATTAGCAGGATTTAATAGAAAACCGCTTCAATGTTGTGATTTCATTAAAAGCCCCTTCCCCACCCCCAAACCCCGGGCGGGGCTTTCCTTGGGCCCCCTCCCCAAGCCCGTTTTGGGGAAGATCAAGGCAGTGGGAGTCAACACCTAGAAGCTCTAGTTAGCGGTAGGTGGATAATCCGAATTAACCCCCCTCCAAGAAGCGAGAACCCCGCGCAGGTGTAAACTTGCGTGTTAGGCTGCGCTCCAGCTGAGCCTTTTCCTTACATCACGGTGGAAAATGCTGCTCGGAGAGGAGAAACAGGGTAAAAATATTGGGGTCTTTATTTCGGATGGGGTGGGCTGCAGAGGCTGTCAGCAACAGCGGCTGCTGGGGAGGGGGGAGCTGTGCCGAGATGCCAAGGTGATAGGCTCAACTGTGAGACGCCTGCGCCTTGAACACAGACATTTTCAGATTAATTTTTAAACACAGGCAGCCCTGAGTTCACGAGAGATTGCTTCATCTTCCTGTATTCCGGGGTGGGGGGAAGGATGAGACACAGACACAATATTTAAAACCCCCTTTCTCCTTGTTTTATAGGGTTCAGTGAAGTTGCTAGGAAGTTTGTAGGGATGGGCTGTGCGAGGAGGGAAGAGTGTCAATAAATAAAGGAGACCCTGGAGAGGCTTTTAAAAGGGTAGTGAAAAGCAAAAACGTATGAGGGGATCCTAGGACCCTCGGGGATACCCTTGGGACACCACCTATTCTGACCAGGATGTCACAAGAGCTACCCTCTCTTTCCACCACACTTTTGGTTCTGGGGTGTTTGTGCTGTCCCCAAACTCCTCCTGTCTTCCTGCCTTCATTCCCAAACATCCTATCTCCCTTCATCCCAGTCCCACCTCCCCATTCCTCCCCACTTTGCTGTAGAAATTGTGCTTCTGCTCCCCTCACACCGAGGTTTGATGCTGGAAGGCACCTGCCCCTTCACTTTGTCCTTGAGGAACTCAGACTGGGTCTGTCTCTCTCATTTGCGAAAAGAAAAAATAAAATAAGCGTGTTTTGGGGTTATTTGGCAAAATCTTAATCCTTGTGGTAACAGCTCATTGGTGATTCTGTTAATGTCGCTCACCTCATTAAATGGCCCCAAACATGAGGAGCTTTAAGTTATTTTATTGAATGAAAAATAGCATAGGAAATCACCTATGGTACTTTCATCAAATAATGAATGTAACATCTATACATACAGCGAGAGATTCCCTTTAACAAACCTATTCATAAAACACGCAGAGCTTTACTTAATGGCTGAAATAACTCGCAGCAGCACAACTTGCTCAAAACATCCAGCCCCACTTCCTAATATGTTCCTGTATGTTTCCCTGAGAGGGATTTTTTTTTTATTTTATTTTAGTCCTTATCTTTTTTTATATCTGAAGTTCTATTCCCCTCCTCTCCGCTGCGTATTTGATCATTTTTTCAAGTCCCTTGGCTGAACCAATCTCTTTTCATGCAGAGGATAAAAAGAGAAAAACTTCAAAGTAGGTTCAGGTAATTAACAGCTGAGGGGAATATAATCTAAACCATAGGCCCTGCTTTGCACCCAGGTCTGCTTTCAGAGCCAGCCGGCAAGGGAGTGCCTATTCCCTATAGCATCCAAATCTGCTTCCTCTGAACAGATTTGCCAGGCCTCCAGTTATCACATCTGCATTTCAAACACCGGGGCTCTGGCATTAATTATTAATTAGCCTACAGTCACCCCAGAGGATTTAAGTTCCAGCCTGCACATACTTATTCATTGACCTCTATCTTAGTTTTTGTTGGAATAAAAAAAAAACAAACCACCACCACCAACAAAAAAAAATCCTCCTCAACCAACTCCAACCCACTAGAATGCTTAATAATTTCCTTTCTCTCTCAGCCCCTCTGTTCTGATCTTGTGGAAGCGGGGGAAATGGTTATATTTTTGTGAATTAGGGAAAAAAACAATCACAGCGTTCGTTGCCTGGAAATTTGTTTAGAGCAAAATGCTATATCAAGGGTTTGAACAAACTGTTTTGAAAGATGTGGAAGGAATTTTGCGTACATTCTGTATATCATGTATTTATTTATTTATATATGTGTGTATTTTTACCTTTGACAATGAATTTATGGATTTCCCAGAACTGTGAGGTGGTGGATGCAGTTTGGCTCTGTGCAGCATCTCGTTTTAAAAACACAAGCTGGATTTAATTAGTGGGTAGCACATTTATATGATCAATCTAACACAAATTCGAAAGCTCTGGGGTTATGCTGCTGTTGACACTGGTGAGAATGGAAAGAGAAAATAGAAAATACTGTTGTGAGGCTCATCAGTACTTAGGCATCAGATATGCACCACATCCCCTGGAACATTGAGCTGAAGAAGTGTGTTTTTAACAGTCTTGCATTATTCTCAATGTAGTTCAGAAGATGCTCTTCAGCCATGAAAATAAGTATGTGTCTTACTACTGCTTCTTGACCAATGTGTATCTTGACATTACGGTTCCAGGGGTAAAATGATTGAAGTAATTAGGTAGGAACTAGGTTATGTGGCTCCACTTTTTCCTCAACATTATGTGAAATTCAAAGTGATCATTGCAGTGGGGATGAGTTTCATGCTCATTGCAGCCTTTAGTTGAATGTGTTTTAATACCACAGTGTTCCAACCCCCTGAAGTGAGTCCTGTAGATAAACTTTCCTAAACATTGCCAGGGTTTCCCATTTTCCTGGGTGGTGGCCCTACCTCTGATAACCACTGATATAGGAACTATTCCCTCACTCTGTGTCCTGAGGAGGTGTTTAGTCTCTAATCATGAGGTCAGCCTAGTTAACTTTGATGACAGCTTAGGATTGATTTTTGAAAGTGTTTAATCTGCAGCCAGGATTCTTCTCTATTTCTATTTAGTGAAGGGTGTGGAAAAGATGTGTGATGCACAAACAGTAGTTGAAGTTCTGAGTTACCTCCATAAATCCAACCCACATTTTCCCCCAAATCCCAGCTAACCCAGCCCTTTCTGTACAGCTGCAAGCCAGAGCCTCAGCAAAGGGCCACCCGGGATCAAGCATAGGGACTAACACTTGTCTTCCAAGAGGGCATCTCTTTGCCTTCCCTGAGAATTTTAACGATTTGGCTTGTTACTGCTTGTTACTTTTATTGTTTTCACATTTTACTGGTGGACCTGGGGAGCATTCAGCATTGAGTAGCAAATAATTTTGCTTCAAATACTCAGAATATTTTTTTACGTGGGATTTTAACAGCAAGAATGACATCAGTTTCAGAAGGAATGACTAGGCAATACTTCAAATCTTAGTTTCAGGAAGGTTATTCCTGTTTATAAAATACCAGACTGTATCTTGCTGCTGAAAATGGAAACGGATCCAGACTATTTTAATAAGTTGTCCAGGACCTTTTAATCACTTCTATAATCCTACTAATATCGGTAATAACAGTGATAATGGAAAAAAAAGCACCCAAACTGGTGTAAAACTGGGGCTGGAATCTGATCTTTATAAATGTCAGAATGTTTCTGAAATTAAAACTTAGCTGTTAATGTAGCTTCATACCTTATGAATATTAAAGAGGAATAAGGACTAAATTTCCTCCACTGAGTGAGATGTTGTTTTAGAAAACACATCACCTGGTTCCTTGATTTGCAGTGATATTTCTGGGGTGGTTTTAAAGGATGGTGAAGACTAACTTTGGGATTTTGCTGCTTTGAGCCCTCTCTGATATCATCTTCCCATCCTTCCAGTTGTTTTCCTTTGCAGACCAGGTTCTCGAGATAGGTGTTTCATAACCCAGGGATGGAAAACTCCTCTTGCAAGTTCCGTGAAGTTACTTTTTTCCTGTGGTTATAGTGCCAGGAGGGAGGGAAGCTTGAATGTGCCTATACAGTGGGTTTGACATGTTATGAAATATTTGTACTGTTCTTGTTATGAGACATGAATTGCTGTAAGAAGCCTCTTTTACGGTGCCTTTCATATATATTTGCATTTATAGTTTTCTGTTAAAGCTTAAATATTTTACTGTGTTCTAAGATCTAACCACAGCAAGTCTGGAAATGCTCTGACCCCTCTTCTTATTAAATTCTTTGCTTCTTCATTTTCAAACAACACATGAGAGTTTCACAGCGGTGACTGGCCCCCCCCAAGGACTGCATTGCCTGTTTTGAATGTTTCATATGAACATGTTTGGAATTCAGATTTGTGGGTTTCAGATCACTTTTTATTTAAAAAACTACTTTGGTTATTATGATTTTTTTTTGTAGAGGGTTTATAGGGAAAGACTCTTGTGGGCTTCAGGTCTGTGGACATCTCTTGACAAAGCCCTGGCTGCTGTGACGAAGGAGTCCTACCCTCCTCTGCACTCACTTGTAGGTGGAAAATACTCTCCTACAAGCAAGAGTAGGTGAAGGTGAAGGTCAGGGTAGATGTTTCTGTGTCAGCAGAAACAGGTTCTTGTTAGATTAATAAGAGTGTTTGTGGGTCAGACCTTCAGCTGACCTACACAGGCACAGAAGGATTGATGTTTAGGGAGCCAGGCTGAGGTCTGGAGATCTGAGTAGTCTGCCCATCAGACTGGTTTTGCATAACATCTGGAATAATCTAAGCCCACAGAAGATAGTTGACCTTCTCTGTGGTGTGGCAATAAGGCAACCTGACCTCCGATGTGCGTGGGGTGGAGTGTACCTGATGTGGCAAGAAACTGTGGGTAAGGAGGCAGCAGATGCCTGGGATCCTGATGTCACAGATACTCAGGCTGTGTGACAACAGTGAGTGGATGGTGACTTTTGTCTGGTGATTGTTACCTCAGGTGTTTCTGAGAGCTATGAAGAGAGCTCTGAACTCTGCTTTCTCCTCTCTGTAAGGCTGAATCATGACTGAACGCCTAATTTCACTTTTAGCCATCTTAGCAACCAAAGCCCCCAAAAGTGCCACCCTCAGCATCCTTACTGACCCCAGCCTGGCTTTCATCAGATCATGACCCCCAGCCTGCATTATTTCTAAAGAAGCGGTGAAGTGCTGTCAGCTTGCCCTGGCAGTGTTCCAGCCCACAGCCCACTGCTCACCTTAAGAGCAACCTGGAGCTGGGGTCGTGTGCTGATTCCTGTCAGTCAGCCCCTTTTCCAGACCTGTGGATCCTGCCTCTTGACCCACCAGGTCCACCCCAAACACCCAGGTAATGGCATCTGATACTCCTGGAGGATTTTCTCTTGGCAATATCTCTATGTAAAGTTCTAAAAGGCTTTATACAGTTTCCCTTCCACCACCATTTATTCATTCTCCTTTTTTTTTCCTCTTTTTTCCTCTATTTTTACCCCCTCTTTTTGATTTTTCTCTTCTTCTCCTCGTTGCCTTCTGCTCATCGCCTTCTCCTCGCTGCCTTCTCCTCGTCGCCTTCTCCTCCTTCATTATTTTTCCTTTCCATGCATGAACCACCAGGGCTGCACTTACTACCTTTGCTGTCAGTTTGAGCTTGTCATGCAATGAGTTAATGGGGCCAGGCCAACATTTAAGGTAAATTGTGAAGGGAGACGTGGCAAAATTGTCTTATTTTAGGTGGCTTAGGGAATCCAGCCTGCTGGTGGCAAAAAAATGATTTGGGTTTTTATGCCTAAGTATTATTACTGTAAATTTTAACCCATAAACCCAGGTGTATGTGTGTTCCATGTAGCTACCACCCAATCCCATGTAATGCTCAGTGGTAATTGCATTCATAATTATGGAGTTAATTGGATTTCGGTGATAGTAAAAACTGGCATATAAAAAGAGTCTCAAGATTAAATGTTTTACTTGGGGAAGAATCTGCTCCTCTTGAATAGTTAATAAAAAGAAAGTACTTCTTGTGTGTAGGTGAGCTTATGGTTAGTATAATAATCTTCCTAAATGAATATTCCCCATAAATTCTGTTTAAAAAAAACATGTGGCATCACACAAAAATGTTCAGAGCTCATTTACAGCATCTTGATTCCACGGGAGATTCACAAGGGGCAATACGATACTGAATGTGGACCTGTGTGTCCTCTCCTCTCTCCCTCTCCCTATTCTCTCTCTCTCCCTCTCCCTCTTCTTTCTCTCTCCCTCTCCCTCTCCCCATCCCAACAAAAGTAAAACAGAAGGGGAAAAGTTACAGCCATAAATTCAGCTCTAGTTTATCATCTCTAAGAAAAATAGTAACTTCTTTTTTCCTAGACAGGATCACCTTTGATTAAAAAAACCCTATATAAACTTTTTGCAAAACCAGCAGCATTTGAACATTTTTAACAATGAAATAAGATGCTTTAAAAAAAACCAACCCCCTTGAATGTCAGCTAACATAGTAATGACCAGTCCCCATAGGAAATCCAGCTTCAATACATCTTTTCCAAAGGGTAGTGTGTTGAGTCTCATTATTTTCTGTTAAGATTCACGGGAGACTGTTGCTTTTAATATCCTGTTTTTACCTACTGACAAGAATTGGCTGGAGTGTGGAAAATATACAAAGTATTGGTAGTTACACCACAGGCCCCTCATCTTTGGTCAGACGGAGTTTTCATTCACTGTTTTTTCCCACTGAAAAGTTGCCTAGGTTATAATGTTTATAATATATTATTGATGTGACTTGATGGATTACAGAAACCCAACAAAATCTCCCCAAACTAACCCTGAGTGCAGGGGCTTTATTTTGGTTCTTTCTCCCTTCCAAGGGCCACTCCCCTCCCCCCGCAGCCACACTACAAAGCTTGTTGTACAGGGACTCCATTAATCCTACATTTCCTAGATGGTATCTGAGGCACAGTGGGTTTCCACAGAAATTAATTTGTCCTGACAACAGGCCTAAAGATTGGAGTCCAGGGATCACTTGGCAAATTCCCTTTAAACTGAGCACAATAATAAACAGAAAGCTGATAACGACAGTTCTGAAAGACCACACAGAGGAAGGACCCCGAGTAGAGGCGCTCGGTGTGGATCGGCAAATGCCTCCCAGAACAGGGAGCTTTCAGCTGGGTAGGTACTGGAGGGCAGTGATTTGTACCTGTTGTAATACCACAGCACCAGGCAGAACTCACTTCACCTAGTAATGCACGTTTTTAACTCTTATTCTGGAATAATAAAGTGCAGGATCGATCTGGTTTAGATTACTGTAGACTTATTTCATATTTGTATTAATAGATCCGAGGCCATTTCCCATGTCTTTTGTATTTTATCATTGCTCTAATTTTCTCAGTCCCTCTCACATGTGTAAACATTAACAAAAGTGGAACAGCAGCTAACGTAGTCTTTCAAAGAATGAATCAGGCAACATCTCCAGCTATTCTAAATGCAGTTTTTCTGTGCTAGTCTTTGCCTTCAGTCATCTTCTATAATTTCTTATTATAGTAAAAAGCATTTTAGACAGACATTATTGCCTATTCACTTGGTTTTATTTGTCGTTGCCTTTGATTCATATTTAAATGCTGTTGTTGTCCCAAAGTTAAGGTGCTAACGTTGGAAATATGTGTTAGTGAACTAACATATATGGATTGGATATTGTAGAACTTGTCAGGATGAGAGAGTTTCAGCTTCTGACTTCTGTTAATACAGAATTGGGAGGTTTCATGATAACTAGGATTTGTGGTGTGTCAGTAAACCTCTGCCAGTTACAGTTCTGGAAAAAGCCCTTTACAGTATCAAGAGTTAAGACTGATAGTGTGCTGTGAAGTAAGGTGTACGCCGTGTAACTTCTCAACAATTAAGTATAGGGTCTGTAACTATTTAAGCAATAAATTACAGAAGGGAGAAAATCTAAAAGACATGAGTGGGAAATGGCTTTGGTTATTGACATATAGGTTGAAAGTAAATTATGAAGTCTAATTGCAATCCAAATGTCCAAAATGCATTATGAAATAAGTCTCCCAATGCAGAGAGGATTAGGTAGCTGTTCTAGGTAGATGTGTTGGACAGGTGTGGTTGTTTACCTCAACTATGTTGAGCCACATGCAAACAGCTTTAATAGCTGAGTTGGTTTTACTTAGGGTGCAATTTTGGCAGCAGAGTTCTCCAAGAAATATCCAAACTCAACAACAATTCTTTAATATGATGCCTCCAAAGGTTTGCATGTACAGAACCAGGTGCAGGCTGGAGGTGAGCAGTGATATTGAAGCTGCGGATAGGCTGTGTGGGAGGGTAGTTACAAGACTTGGAATGACACTGCCCTTGGCATTTGTGAGACAGACTGTTTATATTTATATATATATGTCTGTCTTGTAAGTTTTTCCATCTTTGAGTTGGATAAAAGCAGCATCAGAAAGCATCTGAGAGGTGCGGAGAGGTGGAGCTCCGCTTTTTGGCTGGAACAAGGTGTGTGTGCTACACCTCCTCACTGCAGAAGAAAACCTTCTCTTGTTATTTGCCTTAAATTAGTTTGTAAACTACAAATTAATCAATTACAGCCAACTTACCTTGGGAATGAAATGCAGGATGAGGAGCCCAATGTGTATTTGTCACACTTAAAGAACTCCATTCTACTGAAATGCAGAGGATTTGAAAACTACTGGGTTTAATGCTCTGGAGCTCCTCTTTGTATTGCCTGATGCAAGAACAAATTGACCCACTGTGCCTTTTAGGTCTGTAAAAGAGCAAACCCAAATGCTCCCCTCCACTTTTTCTGTCAGAATCTCTGAATTTCAGAGTACAAGGTATTTGTCTTGAATTTGGATCAAATAAGGCAAATTTTTTTTTCTATCTCCCCCCCC
>VZRI01006529.1:0-73122 GCA_013397515.1 Upupa epops | reverse complement strand
CCCCCCAGCAGATAGTTCTCTGGCATGCTTTACATATTTGATGCAAAGGACTGTGTATTTATTTTATGTTATTAGAAGATAAACAATAAACTTTTGAATATTTTTTCCATGTGAATACAAACCTAGGGATGCTTCACCCTGCATCCTAAAGCCTGATTTCCCCTGGGACTCATTATCATGCAGCTCACACGTTCAGTCACCTACACTGTTGAACTTACTATCAAATAACCTTCGAAACATTACCAGTTATTACGTGTCAGAGGGCAGATTTATGATAAACTAACTTTGAAACAAAATAATGAATCCTTGGTGTTCTGTTTTCCAGCAGCATTTCTGGTAATTTGGTCAGATTTAAATTTTAAAACAGTTAAGTTGCCTTTTTTTTTTCTTATTCTAGGATATAAACCAGCTCCAACCCCTCGTGAAATCTCTCCCTCCTTAAATAAGGTTTATGATGATTTGAGCACTGCCTATAAAGAATAAAAATGAGAACATTTGTCTGAGAGGCACCAAACTGCCCACTGGAGTTCAGTTGTGATTAAACTTTCATAGCTTTGTAACTTGGGGAAAGTGAAATTAACCCTTAGCAGAGCCCATTGAGATCCAAACTTGTTGGCCAATATAAATGTCTTCTCCTTCGACTTTTTCCTGCCACCTTTTTGAAGTTTCAAGTGACGTTCTTGCATCAGAGCAACACAAATCAATAGCATCATCTCTGAAAGCAGAGGTGTGGTTTATGGCAGGTCGGATCACTGACCCAAAAGAGGTTTTCCAAAAGGATATCCTGAATTTTAGCCCACAAAAGTCCATGTTTAGTGATAATAAATGACTGAGCAATTTTGAAGAGGGCTGAGCATGATATGAGGTGATCTGCAGGCACTTGGTCTGTTTTAAATGATAGCTGGAGCGATCGTGACTTTTAATGAGGTTGTATGAGGGATGGGATTCAGACAGATAAATGCTATTAAATAATTTTGGGGATAATTAGTGTTGCAAACATCTGCAGAGGGAATTTAGAAGTGCACTGAGGCTGGCTAATTTGGGGAAAGATCAGAGCAGCTCTTCTTGGTACCAATGGAAAGACTATTTTTGGTTGTGTTTTGGATGAGTATTGGGCAGATGCATGTCTGTAGGATTTCCATCTACTTCAGAAACAAAGTCTAAACTTCAAGATGTTGCTCATCTCTGATACTACATGGAAAGTGCCTGACCCAGCACAGCTCTGTGAAGCCGGGGAACTCAGCCACCATCCTCAGCACACTCATCTCTTTTGCTCTGTGATTATGGTTCTCCAAGGGCATTACGGGCAAAAGTTCCATATCAGGCTGTCTATTAATATTTATGCAGCAATTCAGGAGGTAATGCATTGTTAAAATACAAGTTGGAAATGCACCAAATTTAATCACTTTTAGTACTGGAAATTATCTCTTTCTACATTAGCTAGAAGAAGGAGGAGGGGTGTGTGGGGGGGGGAGTTATCATGACGATGTTGTTTTTAAACCAAACTATTTGTCAGCCCTATCATGGCTTGGATTAAATGTTATTGTGCAAAGTTTTGGAACATGCTTTCACACGTGAAATTTATTATCAAATGGTAAAAAGTACTTAAAATTAATGTACAATACATCAGTCTGTCCATTGGTCAGTAGTGCCACATCTGTCAGTCCCTATCTTCGTGTGTTTGCATGCGGTGGGATTTGCCCTTTGCCTCTTGGCAGTTTCTCCTGCCTCAGTGTAGAAAGAATATTTTTATCGCTGATATCGCTTCATTTTTGCAGCTGTCTGCTTGCATCAGGTTAGCAATATAACCCTTGTCAAAGAGCCATCTCCTCCGTCCTCAGGCTGCAAACCCCACAGTTATTATTTAGAGTTAAAGTTTTGGCTGTCTAAAGTGTGCAACCCCAGAAAGGATTGTTAGCTATTGTTATCTGAGGACCTCCTACAGCTTCCCTTTGGTCAAATAAGGCTCCTTTTGTTTCCAATGGGAGGGGGTTTGTTTTTTTTCCTAAGAACAAGCTCTCAGCATTCATGTGAGCAACATAAACCCAGCAGAAGTAAAATACTAATTAAAATGTATATATAAAAAAATAATGTAAAGGAAAACATTCAAGAAAAGCGCTGCTTTTTCTTTTCTTTTAGGTCCCTTGACTTTCTGATGTCATTTCTGGCAGATTCGTTAGCCTGGCTCTATCACGTTCTGTTCTGAACCATAACGTGATGGGAAATGATCAAAGTGAGAATGCTAAAGGCTTAGGACATTTTAAAAAAACGTTCTATTCTGGAAATTGTTCTAAAACTATAAACAGATTACATTAAAAATCCCTGTTACCGACCATGGTTGCTCATCATCCTTTTTTTAGAAGGAGCTATTGAGAAGTTTGGAGAAGCAGCCTTGAAGTCTTTATGACGGCAGGCTGAAAAAAATGTCTCCAGAAGTTTAGACAGGCCAAGCCTCTCTGAAATGTCACATAACCCATTTCTGCGGTGGGGTGGTGTTGTTTTAATCTTCACACTTGAAAGGGGTAAGCATATGGGTCAGATCACCCACTCCTGCTAATGGACACCGTTCCATGGACTTGGGTGTCCAATTATGGCAGCGCAAGATCTGATGGTTGCTGGGTTTTATTTCCTTATTTTTCTTGTCTTCCTGATCTTTGACCCTTCACCAAAGGAACGCTGACTGTAATATGATAATAATATGGAATTCTGAGCTCACTTTCTTACAATATACATCCCAAAGAATGGTGAAGATGCTTGCCTTTATATGAAAAGCAGCTGATGAGCAGCTTCAGCCCTCGGATTGTCTTTGCCTGGCTTGGGGGTGACACTTGGGCACCTCCACCTGGTGTCACGGTGGAATATTAAACATTTTAAGCATTTCCATGAAACAATTGCTCAGTGGGATGAGCGAGTAAATAAACTCGCTAGTGAGTCAACAAGATGACAGGAGGCCATTCTTCCTAATTTTAGATGCATTTTAGTGCTCAGGAAAGTGAGAAATGTTGAAGTTTTCCAGGGCTGCACACTCTGGCGCTCTCCATCAGTGCGAGGAGACACCTTAGGTATATGATGGAGCCACACCACAGTGTGAGGAGGATTTAGGTCTATAAGCAGGGTTTGACTCTCTGTTTTGATTTATGGGATAGGTATCAGTTATGTGTTTCAAGGAGCTATTAGAGTTGATGATTTGAAATATGCAGAGAGCAGGTGTCCCCTCAACCTTATGTAGGGAAACGTGTGCAAGAAGCCTATATCACCTAGTTCTTCATCACAGGGAAAATGACAGAGTCTGCAGCAAGAAAAACCCTTGCTTTCCACTGTTTTCACCAAGTAAGTGATGGAGAGATCAGGAATGGCACAATCCATCGCTGATGTGGCCCTGGATGAGAAATTCGGGAAAGAAAAAGAGATTAGGTAATACCTGTTCCGTGTTTTGCTCTAAATCATATACTCCTGGTGTACTTTAGAATCATAGAATCATTCAGGTTGGAAAAGACCCTTGAGTTCATCAAGTCCAGCCAATAACCCTACTCTACCAAGCTCATTTAATGTAAATCAGTGATGTCACTGTCAGACAGAGTGTTTGAGCTGGGACTTGTATGTGAACATAAAGCTATAGCAGGAGTAAGGAGCAGCTGGAAACGGGTAGAAACTAGGTTGCAGTAAATATTGTAAGAGATATGACAGAAAAGTCAGTGAAAACAGCAATTTTGCCACCTCCCAACTGCTCAAGTCCCTCATCCATGGAGCCCCTCTTCTTGGGTGGCAACACCAGCTGCAGCTGGTGACCCTCATTTGGTGCCCTCTTGCTCTGCCATTGCTGCAGCTCTTATAGTTTGGCCCAATGCTGCTCTTGTTTGCACTAATGTAAATGTGGAGCAACCCCTGCGCCATTTCCCCCTCTGTGTATCTCCCATCTCCTCCCTCACACAGATGGGGCTGAGAGGTGAGGGAGCAAGGCTGCTCTTTCCAAATACCCATGCATCAATATTTTTTGGCCACAAGCTCTCACTGACTGCACTGTCCACACACTCGATCTGTGTAGCTGGGGGAGCTGCTGTTGGTCTGCCTTTTTTTGTGTTCTGCCCTTCCCAGCTCCAAACCCAGCTGTAACACAAGGACTGTACAAATTTCTTTCCTGCACCTCATTATTACTGTTTCAGCCCTGAGAAAAGGCTGCCTGGCCATGACAAACCGTGTGCCGGCCCCGTGATTTGTGTAAGCTCAAATTTTCCACTAATTCACTTGTATATATACTGGATGGAAAACACAGCCTCGGGGCTGCTATAAACCATCCTGCTGCAGCCACAAAGGGTCGTCCTGCCAGCTGGGGAATTGCTGGAGCATGCTGGGGCCCGCAGAAGGAGTGGGAGTGAGCTGATGCACTTGTCACTGGAGTTGTGGTACTGCAATGAGTCCAAACTTGACATGCAGAAGATCCAGCCAGACATCACTTGTCCATCACAGCCATTCCACTGCAGGTCCTGACACCTTAGCTGGTGCTGACTGGACCACAGGCAGGAACCACCATGTGGCCATGTCCCGGTCATCATGCCAGCTCTGGGTGAACACTCACTGCCTGTAACTATCCACTGTTTTAGGTGGCTTGTTGGAAAAAAGCATCTGAAGGTGGGGGATCCTTGCAACAGGCTGCCTAGAGGGGTGGTGGAGACCCTGTCCCTGGAGGCATTCAAGGTCAGGCTGAATCGGCCTCTGGGCAATCTGTTCTAGTGAGAAATGCGCCTGCTGGTTGTAGGGGGGTTGGACTGGATGACCTTTGGAGGTCCCTTCCAACCCAAAACCTTCTCTTATTCTATGGTGACTGCTCCCCTGCAGCTTGGGTCTACCCCAGGGCTTTATTTTGTGCTGTGGTGCAATTCTGTAGTTTCCTTCTCCGCGTAACCCCCAGACAGATAATTTAAGGAGCATTTTCTTTTAAGAGCAGCCAGTGTCTGACTCCCCAAATGATTGCTTGTCTTGTTACAGATAGCTGTTGACCTACTCCTTTAATGTTATACTCCGGCATCTAACGGCTCTCTCAAACCAACCTACTTCCCTCTTTTTAATGAAATTGTCCCTTTAGCCATTTTTTTGTTCTTTTTTTTTTCTTGAGCTGCCTTTTCAACAAGAACATTAGAAACAGGCTGCTCAGTTCTTTCCTCTGCTAACATCTTGCCCAGAGCTAACTTGCAGCTCTTCCCTCTGTCAGCTGTAAGATACAGATACACTGTTGTCTTAATTACTCATATTTCTCCTGCTGCTCATAATTCTGCTTGTTCCACCAAAGAGCTCTTCAGAGAGCTTTACTGCTTCCCTCTCCCTTTCTTTGGGGCTTTAAAGGTTGTCAGATATAGAAGCGATCCTTGTTGCAGAGCTTTGGTGGTGACAGTGTCCTTTGTGGAGAAGATTTAGGGGGATGGGAACACTAAATAGGGCCGTTTTTAGCTGCAGCTCTGCAGAAGGAGGGAATACACGTAGCTCTACCTTGCATAACAGCAGCAGCGAGTGTGTTTGGCAAATCCCCTCTCTAATGAATAGTGAGGCAGCTGTTTCTTCAGCAGCTTAAAGTGTCGATGCTGCTCGTCAGGTTTTTTCTCTCCCTCTCCACCGCTGGCTATCCACAGCTGGCTGCTGTTCCTATAAAAATACTGTTGAAAAAGGACACTGAAAAAAATCCTGTGTGGTGGTGCCGTAGGCAACCCAAAGTCCTTTGTGGGCTCAGCTCTCTCTTTTATGATTTTATACTGCTGTTTCTGTTACCTGTGTTAATCAATCTGTCTGCTACCACAGTACTGCATGTGGAATAACTCAGGGTGAGAGACAGCACTACGGCCATGAGGGTTGTTTTTGGTCAAGATTTGGGTAAGTTGTATCAAAGAAGTGACCTTTTTAGTGGTTTACACCTTTGGCCAAAGCTATGGAGTCATAGAACCATGGAATCTTTTATGTTGGAAAAGGCCTTTAAGATCATAGTCTTCTTTAAAGCTCACTCTGAATTTGCATAGGTCACAGCTTTTTGCCATGGATTCAAGGGGAGAACATCATAGGATCATAGAGTGCATTGGGCTGGGAGGGACCTCCAAAGGTCATCCAGTCCAACCCCCCTACAACAAGCAGGGCTATCACTCACCAGACCAGATTGCCCAGAGCCCCATGCAGCCTGACCTTGAGTGTCTCTAGGGATGGAGCCTCCACCACCTCTCCAGGCAGCCTGTTCCAGGGATCCCCCACCCTCAGACTAAAGAACTTTTTCCTCATGTCCAGACTAAATCTGCTCTTTTCCAGCTTAAAACCATGATTCCCCACCCCACCATTCCCTGCCCTTGTGAACTAGCCTTCTCAGAGGCCCCTGTGAGGTACTGGAAGGTCACTATAAGGTTGGTATTCAGCTGGCTCTCTGTTTTGTTCTCTGTTTTGCTGGCTGACAGGTCCAGGTAGGGGTGCTGTGAATTTTTAATTACATCAGTTGTGAACCTGTTGAACTGCTGTGGCTGAGCCTGATTCCATCATAAACTTGTGGAGCTGCTGGTGTGGCTGGAAGTGGGCCTGGTTAGTCCCAGAGCTTTGCCCAAGTGTGGCTTAAGCTCTTCTCTCCCAAGTTTTATTGTGGTTGCTTTCTAATAAGTGAAAATGCTGTGCAAGAATGCAGGAAGAATTGTTTTAGATTCACAGCAGTGAGAGATGGCAAGGCAAAAGATAACCCAAGGAAGCTGTAGCTGCTCCATCCCTGGATGTATCCAAGGCCAGGTCGGATGGGGCTGTGGGCAATCTGGTGATGAGAGGTGTCACTGCCTATGGCAGCGAGGTTTGTACAAGGTAACCTTTAAGATCCTTTCCAACCTGAATCATTCTATGATTCCATAAATACCATATAAACAACACACAGTGCACCTCAGCCCCAAGACTGGCTAAAAGGGCTGGTGAGACAAGACGACTGGTGGCGCTGGCCATTTAAACATTCAAGTTTCCTGGTGCTGGCCTCAGAAATTCATTTGTCACAGAACAAATAGACCATGGTCTGTGACACTTGGCACGGACTTCTGCACCTGTCCCAACTACAGTGTGATCTCTGCCTGGGTTCAAGCTGCCCAGGCATCTTATTTGCCTTTGCAGGAGAAGGCACTGGGTCTCCAGAAGGAAGGAATCTGTGAGGCTGGCAAGTCCCTGGGGCTATCAGTTCAGCCTGATGTTACTGTGAGGGCTGATGGTGTAGCTAGAGGCTGCAGAGTGCAGGTTGCAAGCAGAAATTTCACTCTGATTGCTCAAAGTTTCCTGTTGGAATTCCAGTAGTGTCTCCTAAGACCAGCTCTGTGAGCATGGTGGCCTGTCAAGTAGGTAGTCATGCAGCCTCTTTGACACCTAGTCCATTCTAGCAGCTACTCCATGCTATGTAATTTCCTACCCAGAGCATCTTCTGCGGTGATGCTGGACAAACAACTTGACCTTGTCCTCATCTTTTCAAACATAGGGATGTTTCCCTATTAATTCCTCTCCACCAACCCAAGGGGTGTTAAAAGAAGTAGGTCTCATGACTGTGTGGTACTTGGATGCCATGGTAATGCAATTAGCTGTGCAGCAATCTTACTAAAAATGTCCTTGGTGGAGGAGAGGATGGGGTGAGAGACTCGTTTACAGGGTGGATGTTCAAGGGGGTGAAGTTTCCAGACCTGTGGCTTCAACTACAACTTCACTGCACAACCCAGGTCCTTCAGTACAGATGTCAGTCCAGTGGTTTAGAGCAGAATGTTTACTCCACTCAAGATACAATGCAGCACAAACAATTTGATCTGATAATAGGTTGCATAACACCTTTCCACCCCCTCCAAGACTTTGGAAATTTTTATATGGTATCTCTGGCTAAGAATTTTTTTGAGCTGCTGCATAACTTGCAGTAAACTTCATTAAACTATTCCTGTTACTGTTACTTTCTCTTTCCCTCCATTCTGTTCTCTTGATTATGTCTTGAGTAAAAAACTTCTGGGCTGCTGAACCCGAAGAAGAGGGGCACAGGGCTCTGCATGGAACCCCTTGGAATGCCTCAGTGCAGGACGGCTTTGCTGCTGAGTAACTTATTTCTGCTTCTCTGCCAAAACCCCAGACTTTGGCAGCCTGGGGTTTTTTTTGGTTTTTTGTTTTGTTTTCTGGCCTTTTAATATCCATTAGGTCCTTATTCGCCCTAATCCAAGATTGACCTCTGTCATGCTGTTGCCTAATGTGATCACTATTAAATATGAGGTGGGCATTAGCATCTACAAACCATGAGCTCCAGAGCTGTTAAAGCCCTTCTGCTGGAGCAGCAGCTTGTGAATTGTTCGAAGTGTTTGGAGTTAACACTTGAGCTTCAGTTAGCTGCAAGATGTTGTAGAATTTTGTCACAAAAATCTTTTCGCAGCCATACCCACTGAGGAAGAAATTTCTTTCTGCCCTTTATGGTTAGCCCTAGTGCACGTTTACACCAGAAATTCTAGGCTGTGGTTGTGGGTTAAATGAAGACGGATGATAGGAAAAAAAGTCAAGTTTTACAACATTATTCAGAGCATTTTAAAAATTGTACCTGAGAGAATGCATCTTGGGGCAAACTGGGATGGGTGGGATTTTGGTGGATTTCTTCATTCAAATGCTCTTCTCCGTTATTTGGCACGAGGTACAGCCAGCTATGTTTTCCATCCTGATGAATGAAACAGAGCTCAAGGAGTTTAGCTGTGACTGGATTCCCCTGCAAGAAAAATTGCTCTCTCTTGCCCAAATCGTAATTTTAGGGCATGAAAAACTATTCATCAGGAAAGCAGCATTTTAGCTCCTCATGTGTAGCAGAGTAAAATAAATAAATAAATGAATGATTCCTCATCTGGTGAAGTTGATCAGAGGTTGCTCTGAGTTGTAGTAAGTCTATAAGGTCACCTTGATCACTGTACACCACCATGGTCCTGACAGTATGTTCATGATAAGGCAGCCCATTGTGTGATTTAATCCAAATCTGTTTAATCATATATAATCCATATAATTCAAATATACTCACCAAGGATCCAGTTTTATAGCTGTAGCGAGGGGAGGGAAATCTTCTGTTGTCACAAGTCATGCTGACATCAGTGGGGTTTCTTATTGATGTAGGACTTAGCTCTGGCACATGCAATTACAGCAAAATTTGAGGTTTAGTGTATTTGCAATTTGATGTATTTTGAGGAGGCAGTTGCTTTGAGTTAAGTGAGTAAATGAACTCTGGGCCATGTCCAACAAAACATGGGCAGGTTGTGCCCGCTAGTCATTTCAGGGAAAATATATACAGTACTGCGAAATAATTTGTTGTGATGAAATAACAGATTTATTCATATTTTTAATTATATTTTTGACGTAAAAATTTCAATTTCTATGAAGGATAAAAGAGCTTTTGCTCCTCCCAAAGTATTTCAGAAAAGTTTTGCCGAACCCAAAAGCTATTTCTCAGTGATTGCAGTGGTACTGGTTGCAATTTTCGTGTTCCAGATACTGGTATCAGATCACCTTCCATTTGCACAGCCAGTTGTTAATGTGATGCACATGCAGCCCCGTGGCCCGATGTCTTAGAGCCCCCAATCTAAACCCCCTGCGTGAGCCTGTGGGTAACTGTAAACATCTGAGTAATCCTGTTGAAGTCAGGCCATGCAGCCGCTAACTGTGCAAACTAATCCTGCAAAAAAGAAAAAAAATAACAGAAAGGATGAAAAGGGCAAAAAGAAAACACTGTGTTTTCCAAGCCAATGGAACTCCAGACGTGCTTCAAGTTAAATACTGGAATAAATAAATAGTGCATGAGCAGAAAGGCTGACCCCGCCCTATAACCACGGTTTACTGGTGATCCAGCAAAATCCTAATGGAAGGTGAACTTTTTTTCCCCAGCCTGTTTGCGATTCTGACTTTTCCATTTTTTTTTCTTTGTGACCATTTTGCAATTTTCTCCGGATTTGTTTTGCTTGTAAATAGACATTCACATTAGCTAAAGCCAGATAATTTCTTCTGGCCAGCTTTGCCAGTAAATCACTGAGCTATGTAATTGGGTTTGTATAAAATTACACATTGTGAACTTGGGGAAGAGTGGAAGAGAAACAAAAAGTTGATTTATTTTTTTTTGCAATTGGCATCGTTTTGGTGCAAACCTTCTGTTTTGACCCTGCTCTTCTGCTCCCTAATGTGATGATTTCTCTCGCTCTTTCAACACCGAGTAAAAAACAAGCTGCGGATTAAATCCAAGCAAAAGTGGTAATAATTTCTGGTTTGGCTTGTAGGTGGAGTTGACTACAAGCTCCCCATTTGTGGTAAACTACAAACAGCATGTTATGAAGAGGATGGCATTCAGATGCATCCCCTGACAATACGATTCTGATAAATTGGATGGAGGACTGTGACCAGCATGAGAACAGGTGAGAATCCTTGAGAACAAAGCTGAAATAGTAACGATTTTGATGGTCAGAAAAAATATTTCTGCAGTAACACTATAGGTCTCGATCAGAAACTCCAAATACTAATTACCGTCCGCCTCAAGACTTATTATAAATGGAGATAGAAACGTGTTTATATTATGGGGAGGCTTATTTGCAGATAAGCAGAAAACCGGTCACACATCTTCACAAACATAATTTTAACTGTTTTAATTAGCAGGTTTGCTTTGATTTAATTTAATTCAGCGATTCCTTCTATCTTTACTGACACATGTGCCAAGAAAACATGCTGACCTGAATTCTGACATCCAGCTTCCCTTTTCATTTCTGTTTGTGGTGGTGTTGTTTCCGGCGGCGTTTACGGTGAAATGATGGGGTCAACACTTCCCACCAGCGTGGCCAACAGATGTAGCGTGGGGATGACAACTGTACCTTTGAGTGGTCTTTTGTTAGCCCAGCACTGACTGATCGAAGAGGTGCTGGAAGCTGGGGTGTCAAAGGCCAACAGAAATCCTAACAGCTTCTGGATCTCAATTCTTTTAAGGGTTGGAATGACAAAAAAGAGATTTATTTGGTGTGTAGTTGCAGTAAGAACTCAGTAAGGTTTTTACTAGCCACTAAGACCCTAGAAGGAATCCCTATGTGTGCCTTTAGCGACTTACTGTAGTGAGTGCATGAACTTTAGGTTGAAAGGCAAGCTAGAAGTGCTGTCAGAATTCATACATTTAACATTGGGAGATTTGGTGGGTTTATTTAACAGTGAAAACAGTAATTGACAGAATAAAACCACCTACTCTGGAATAAAACTGAGTAGCCAGAATAAAACCACATAGCCACAATAAACCCCATGTAGTCGGGAATAAAACCGTAGCCAGAATACAACTACATAGTCCAGAATAAACCCCACATAGCCAGATTAAAACTACCACATTAACATACTGACTTAAAAAATCTGTGATGACTTTGTGGAGTTTCCTGTTGGTCTGACTGCTTGGAAATGCCTTTTTTCCTTTATGTCAGTAAACCAATTGCGAATACACCAGGTGTTGTTCTCCCTTCTCTCTCCACCCCTCCCTCTCTCTGCATCTTGCAGCTGTATGATGGGTAATTAAAACAATCACGGAAAGGTTTCAAATCTGTTGTAGCCTTTAGTTGACTTTTAAAACTCATATTTGAAGAAGAATGGTAAAATTAATTTGTATCTGGCTCAGAAAAGTGCTCTTTACTTGAGCAACAGACTTTACAACACTGCCAGCAAAAAGAATGAAATTAATATTACACTTGCCTTTTATCTAGGGTTATTCTGTTAACTGTTTTAGACTGGAAATTAATTTCAATATCATGCAGATGCCTACAGGTCATGAATGCAGCAGTTCTATCAGACAGTCAGACAGGTCTCCCTCTTCATTAGCAGGGTAAAAAGGAGTAAACTTGTCAGAACAATTAAACGATTCTGCTCACAGATAATGGAAAGAACAGTTTATAATCTTGGACTGTGAAACATAGGACTGCAAAGTGTTATTAGAGAAGTATTATGTGGTTATTAGGAACAGAACAAGGATTTTACAGGTTTGTCTTTCTATGGAGAAAAGGTATTTTAGAGATTATGAAAAGTGGGCATGTCTGAATGGGCAATTTTTCATTAGAAATTCAAATGTTCCTTGGTTTTTCTTCCTTGCATCCTGTATTTTAGTGTTTCAGTACCCTGAGTTTCAGCAGTAGGCTTTGAAAACTTGCAGTCCATTCATTATGGAATCCTTGGTCTATGGGTTAGGATTTTATTCTTAAAATAAACTTCTTTGTAATATATTCTTTTTGATCCTTAAAAGAACCCTTCATCCTTACAAACAAATGTGTTATGCAGCTGTAAAGTGGTGCATTTTTCTCCATTTTCTACTCCTTTGCTGGTTTGCTCTTTGTACATTGCTGCCTTCCTGGCATGGGCAGGAGCAGCGGCAACTGCCACATACAGAAAAGGCAGGCTCAGGAAGTCTTAGCATGAATGGCATTGGTTCAGGCTTAGAAATGACTAATTCTAGCACCCCAAACCATGTTGGTTGAACGATTTTGCTCATTCCTTATTGGCTTGTGGAGGAACCTCACTGGTAGTGTGTGTCAAGGTGCGTGGAACAAGTGCTTTCACATGTCTGTCAGACACCAGCGATAGAGCACAGAACAAAAGTATCAGTGCTGACACGTTCAAATAATGACTGTTCCCTGCTTTATTTTTTTAAATAAATAGCTTTGGCTATTAA
Source organism: Upupa epops (assembly GCA_013397515.1). NCBI lineage: Eukaryota > Metazoa > Chordata > Aves > Bucerotiformes > Upupidae > Upupa > Upupa epops. Next base: position 60,452 of record VZRI01006529.1, on the reverse strand, counting down.
TGCAAATATTCCTCATGTGTTAAAGACAGGAAAATATCTTTCTTCTTTGTTGCTCTGTGCTGAACATTTCTATCAACACACAGTATGGCAAACAAACCTACAAGTGGGGGGATTGGACTAGATGTTCTTTCGAGGTCCCTTCCGATCTCTGATTGTTCTATGATTCTATGAACTCCTTGTCTGCATCTTCACATCAACACAAGTCAGTTTGACAGTAGGTTTTTGCCAGTTGGAAGAAAGAGCAAGAAATTAATTTTGAACATTTAGGGAGGTGACTCTCCTCCTCTACTCTACAGTTGCGATCTCCCCCTGAAGTACTGTGTCAAGTATTGGAGTCCTCAACATAAGAAGGACAGAGCTCCTGGAAACTGTCAGAGGAGAGCAAATCAAATGATCAGAGGGCTGGAGCACGTCTCCTATGAGGAAAGGCTGAGTTAGTTGGGATTGATCATCCTGGAGAAGAGGAGGCTCTGAGGTGACATTATAGCAGCTTTCCAATAGCTGAAGTGGGCTACAAGAAAGCTGGGGTAGGGCTTTTGACACGGGTGCATAGCAAGAGGAGAAGGGGGAATGGTTACAGGTTTGAAGAGGGGAGATTGAGGTTGGACGTTAGAAAAAGCTTCTTCCCTGTGAGAGTGGTGACATGCTGGAACAGGTTGCTCAATGAAGCTGTGGCTGCCCCATCCCTGGAAGTCTTCAAGGCCAGAATGGATGGGAGGGACCCTGAGTAACCTGATCCAGTCAAGGTGTCCCTTCCTATGCAGAGGGGTTGGAACTAGATGCTCTTTAAAATCCTTTCCAACCCTGCCCCATCCTATGATTCCATGATTTATGATCTTGCATTATAAGACTGTGCTCACAATCCACTGTCAGAGTGACGGGGGGAGTAATACCTTCGGTACCATAACCTTTTATGTATCTGCAGCCCGTGCGAAGGCACGCTTCAAGATCTGCTGCCATATTTCATTATTGCAACTTCTATTTAAAAGACCTTTCTGACATTTAAAAAAGGAAACAGATTAGTTTTTAGTGGAGCTGGATGAATAACGCATAATTAATAATTCATTCCGTGAGTTTTGCCTTTTATTCTGTGGGAAGAATGAAAAAAAAGTAGTTGTCAAAATTTTTCTTGAGTTCTATTGACTAGTTGGGTGGGTTTTATTTTCATCAAAATTGGAATTCAGGGTGTGTTGCTTATTTGGGATTGATAAGTCATGTAATATTTGTTTCATTCCCCAATTACTGGAGGACAAATACCAGAATAAACTTCATGACTAAATATTTGAGGAAAGTGTATTTAAAACCCCCTTTCTGCATGCACGCGAGCTGAAAAGCTGTTTCTGAAAGTACTATTGAAAGTAAAACTCCAAGTGCATGAAAATTGTTGGAAAGGGAATGCAAATGAGGCAGGAACATGGCCAAACCAAGGTCATTGCAAGACACAAATCAGTTTCTGTAGAATTCTAGAGTGTTTTCCAGCTGCACTTTTCTCTCCTTTGGTCTAGCACACCATTCAGGACAAGACTACTAAAGTCAAAGAATGAATATGGCAGCAAGGGGAGAACTGTAGTGATTTTACTCAGCTCCCTAGGTACTATGTTGTGTTTTATGGCAGTAAAACTTTTAATACTGAAACCACAGTCCAAGTTGTCTTTTGGCTTCACCACTCAGCTGACAAGTTCCCACTGGCGTGAGTTCTACTGGGAGAAGAGGCATCAAAGGATTCTTCTGCATGTTTTTCATAGAAGCACTTTATTAGGGTTTCTTCCTAAATAGAGGTAAAACAGTTAAATATTTCCCAGCAAGATGCACATATGTAATCTCAAGGGCCGTGCATACCACAGAACTGTCATTTCCTTCGATTAACCTTCATCTGACCTCCCTCCCTGAGGCAGTTTCAGATCCTTTTGTTCCTCCATTGGAGTATTGCAGTGTAGCAGGTGAGTACAGCTGTCACTCAAGAGCTGCCTGTTTCACCAGAGAACCCGGTAGAGATATCACAATGGAAAGCAGTGCAGAATCTCCCAGAGACTAGACAACTCAGCGTGCAGAGATGGAAGTATCTAGAAATGAAAAGGCAGCAGAACTTGCATAAGTACAGTTGAAGATAGTGGACTTTTAAGACTGTAGGTTAATTGTTTCATGAATACTTAAGATCAGAATAGGATCCTCACTGAGATGAATGAGACTTTTCTGTTGTGACTCCGTGAAGTCAGGAACTACTATTTGTGGAGAAAAAAAATAACTAACAGGAGAGGATTGGGTTAATGAATCACCTCCTTTACAGTGGCAGGGTCTGGGAACTGCCACAGTAGTTGGTTTTACCATTTTGAAACCAAACAGCCTTCTGTTTAACCTCAGTTCTTTTAATCTACAGATCTCAGGAAAATTAAAAAGTGCAGCAGAAGAAATAGGACATTTCATGTCTTTAAATTCCTGTCAATCCAAACTTAGTATTTTTGGATGGTGGTTTGCAAGAGATGTGGGTGCTTTATGTCACACCTTTGGACTACTGTTATTATTTTAATTTGTTTAAGTCTTGAAAACTCATCTAGGGTGAATAATATGGAGCTGAGATATTATGAATCCAGGCAGATTACATATTTGGCTGATAGCAATGAAGAGCAAAGTCTACATTGAATCAATAGCTTCTGCTTCTATAACGGAATATTTTTTGGAATGATGATAAAGGCCGTGTGTGGTGAGCTGTGTCTTCATCCCAAATTGAGCTGATGCTGTGGCTCATGGTGTTTCCTGAGAGCTAAAACTACGCACCTTGATTCTAGGCTTCATTTGACTTGTTGAGGCTTTCCTGATAGATTAAAAAATGTTCAGTGGGAAACATCAGCATCATCAGCTCTTATGGATAGGGGTTGACTCATCCTTTAAGTCAGCCTGTGATGAACTACATAGGTCAAACTTCTGTAACTCTACATTAGACATACTTTACAGATATTACATGATCCTTGTAGATATCTTTCCCCTTTCCCCATTTGCACTTTTTTAATTACACAGTTTAAATTCTGAGGAGCAGAGCCAAAGTATGCAACATTTGGTGATTTCTATTCAACTCCTAAGATCATGAGACTATTGAAAAGCAATGAATTAGAAAATAAGGAAGACTTGTGCTACCAGACCTCTGTACAAACGTTGAACGCTGAATCCATTGCTTCTGCAGAGTATTTGCCACCTATTTTTTTTAAGTTTTTAATCATGCTGGGATTTTTTGCCCATCCCAGTGAGCAAATATCTCCAGATAAAAGACATTGATATAGATGAGACCTGCCAACACATTGGGGTTGGTAAGTCTGCACTGGCCAGCAGCACTGGTGTAAACTGGTATGGTTTGTTCAACTATATTTAACTAATAACTAGAAAAAGTTAATGATAAAATTCCACTGGGATTGTAAAAATCCCAGTTTTGGAAAAACCTTGACATGTTGCCATCCCTATGAAGGTTTTGCAAATGACTCTTTGGAAAAAACACTTTCTGTGAAATCCTCCCCAAACTGGTTTGCTCTACGTGAGTGCTCCATAATGGTGGAGATGGACTCACCTGCTGCACAGAAGAATTTAAATGGAAGAACAAAAAGAAACTGCAATTGCCTTAGGGATTGAGGTCAGGTGAAGGTTAATCAAAGGAAATGACAGTAAAATGGCATTCATGGCTCTCAGTCCATTTTTAATCATTCCTTTCTCTCTTTCATAAAAGACACAGTAGTCGGACAGATACATTTAGTCTAGGGGTGATTTTTATTTTTGCCTTAATTATTTAAAAATACCCTTTATTTCTGACTTCTCTCATAGATTTAGTTGCTGCAAACTTGCATTGCAGGGCCTAAAATATGTGTGTGGGAAATTGAGAATGCCTGTGTGGGGGCAAGAAGAATGTTAAGAAAAGGGAGCAATTTTCCCCAGAATATCTCTCATTTTATCTTCTCCCTCTAATAGATTTTTTGAAGGATTTCTAGAAGTCATGAGTGTAGGGAATAAATACCCATAAAAGCTAAATATTCACATTACACAAGCATCACCCTAAATGAAGTCCATGAATGCAGCTACTAGAAACAAGAGCAGTTTCTTTCATGCTCTGCTAATTGACAAGTAAATGGTTTGGTTTCAAGTAGAGATGGTTTGTATATTTGAAAAAACCAAAACCCTTCTTAGAATAACCTCCATGATCACAATGAAATATTTGAAGCCTTGTCTTAGTTTGTGGGTTGCAGGCTATATTCTGATTTTATGTATGTGAAAAAGCCCCATTTAAGAACCTTTTATTTGCCAGGTTTGGAGTTGTCACTTGTTGCTAGTCACCTTAGATAACTTTGGCACAACTGCAGCAGGCACAGGAGCAACTTTATGTAACTTAGAACCACCTGAGGCAACCTTGAAAAAATGTGAGCAATGCAATTTATTTTATTTAATCCCCCCCCCGTTTATCTAGTTCCCTTCACCCAGTAATGCAGAGAATTCTAAAAGAAATATATTAACCCCGAACAGCTCTCAGATGGGGTGTCTTGGCTGTGGTTAACGTTCTTCCTGCTCTTTGGAGTGTTATGCACCGAGTACTTCCAGCGATGTGGCACGAGATGAGCTTAGGTGAGACCTTGCAGTGTTAAAGGCTTTTAAAGGCTTTGGAGTGCCTTAAGGAAAACATCTCACTGCTGACCCAGGCTCTATCATCACCACTGTGAGTGGCAGTAAAAAAACTGGAATTATGCTTTATACTGAAGCTTTCTCCACACCTTCAGGTGGGGGGAAAGAAAGATTGAAATCTGGAAGTCATTTCTTTGTGTGTCCTTGTATGGCCATGATTGCTACTGGTAATGTGGCACTTTCCTGCCAGATCGCACAGAGCAAATGCTGCCACATGGGTGCCAGATGGGTTTGCTTGCCAGGGAGGAGGAGGAGCAAAAGCACTGGTCTACCCTGCAAATGCCCAATGGACAAGTATCAGAAAAATAGAGATTTGGTCATAAACGGGAAGAAATGTGTCTAAAGTCACACAGTGGAGGCTGAGGTGAATTTATCTCTCAAAACTGAAGCTCTGTAGTGATGCTAGGAAGGAGGACTGGAGTGTCGTGAGCACAGTAGCAAGTGGCTGGTTTTGGTAGGTGCAGGTAGATAAGTAACTTGAGTGTTTTCACATTTATTTACAGGGCTGGACTCTGTGATTTTATGATGCTGTAATGATGCCAATGGAGGGTATTTTTTCAGAGCACCAGCTCAAGCAGCTGACTCTCTCAGCCATAACTTCCCCACCTGGTAAAACTTCTCTGTTTGTAATAGGAATACAAATGATTTTTGGTGTGTCTTTGGTAAAAAGGGAGAATCTGTTTCAAGAAAAGAATAGTAAGATGTGATGAACCATTTTAAATAAAAACTGAATACCTGAGCATTAACTTCCAACAACTGGAGAACTATTAGGCTGAGAGAATCTGATTAATTAATTTTTAAAATTACAATATGACCTTTTCTAAAGCAAATACTAACCAATCATAGCCAAACCATATACTTACTTTTATAACAGCCAATAAAAATAGTCAGACTATACCCAAATTATTCAGAGACGGGAAGCTTTAGTTGGTTTGAGCATTTTTTGTTTCAAACCATTCAGACTGGCTTCCAAAACATAATTAGTAACTTTCTTTAAAGTTTTTTTTTTTAAAAAAGGACTGAATTTCTTTAGCCTTTCATTTTTCCAAAAAGCAGTGGTGATCAGAAACTGAGGCTGAAAGGAGATCTCCCAAAAGTGGTGTCCAAGCACATTTAATTGCTCTATGTATTTTCTGCCTGGATGGGTGGTGAAAATAGAGGGGGTTTGGGGGTGGATTCAGCCCCATAGCACATGTCTGAGCATCGTGTGCCTGTGGCATAGAAGTACTGAGTCCATCACTCCTCTTCTGACTGTGTATCCCATCCCACATCAGGGCTGCTTGTGAGGACCAAGTTTGTCCTGTGATTGAAGCTGAGTTATCAGAGAGGAACCTCTGCTTGGTGTCTCATGGTTTTTCAGGCTGCTTTTCACTCTTTGTAAGAGATTATGACTGAGGCAGCCCATCTGAACATCAAAGCAACACGATAAAAAAGTGATGGAGGAACAAGCCTCTCTCCATTCTTGGAGAGAAACCATCTATACAAGTGTTCTCAAGTAATCTGTTGGGTTTTCTTGGGATAATAGAATCATTAGGGATCAGAAGGGACTTTGAAAGATCATCCAGTCCAATTCCCCCTGCCACAGCAGGATCATCTAGACCAAGTTACACAGGAACAGATCCAGGCAGGATAGACTGGTTGTCTCAGTTTGATCACCAAGCCTTCTGATAGCAGTAACTTTTTTCTTGTTTCGAACCTTATCAGAAGCCTTGTTGAGTCTACACCCTGACTGTGTATGAGGAATCATCACAGGTCAGTGATGTGCTCAGCACAGAGGCTTCCATGCCCATGGTTCAGGTGTCCTGCTGATAAACAGAGAGGGTTGTTCATAGCGGTTTTGGTTTTCAACCTTCATTTTCCACTCTTCCCCTAAGATGCAGTGATGCTTATAAGGAAATTCTAATTTTAGCTGCCCAATTTAGGTTGCTTTTGGTTCTGCTTGCTGCAAGTCCAGATGTGCTTCTTTAATCAGAGTCAGCTTCTTCCTCAAGCCTAAATCTGGGTGTGCAGGAAAGACACTGAGGAGCACTGCTCTGCAGCATCTCAGCCAAGGCCCTTCCTGGGCTCCTACTGGGTGAGTAGGCTCTAACTTGAGCACCCAAAACAGATCCCATGCAGGTGCAGAACCAGCCACTTCAGAGCAGTTAAGTGAGGATTTATGTCCTACTTCCTCAATAAAATCAAAAAACAAGCCAAAGCCTGTGAGAACATTTCTAACTGGACAAAGTCAGTGTTGCTGGGGTGGACCACAGGTTTCACCTGATGCCAGGTCAGTGTGATAACCTCCCAGCTGCATTGTTTGTTCCACCTCTAGTAACAGGTGGAAACAGAATGTTACTAACTCTTTTGTCAGAATAGGTGAGGTAGATACCCATCCTGAGGTTAATTGTTGCATCATGTGAAGCTAGTTTAATATTTAGTACCTGAAAAAATGGAGTTTCACCTTTTCTGAGAGATTTTAAAATACTCTCAGAGGTGCAGCTCCCTGCTGCCAGTGGATTGGGATTGTCTGGACACCACATATGGGAACATTTCTTTATGGGGTTCATTTAGAACCACTAAACACATGAAGAGCTGGTTGGAATGAGATACCTCGACAAGAGAGGGTGTTGTCTACACCAGAATCATCAGGAATTCAGGAGAGTTGTGGCTGCCTGGGCAGCCCTGAGAGGCTTTGGACAGTTTGCTGTGGCCACCTGCGGTTATTAGTTTAGAAAGTGTGTCACTATTTCACTCTGGCATCTGTTCAAGGTACTAAAGCTGTGGATCAGTGTCTTTCAGATGAAGAAGGTGAAAGTCTTTTTTTGCCCCTGGTGCCTGAGTAAATTGATATCAAGTACTCTAATGAAAAGACAACTGCTGGCAGCAGAGGGAAGCAACAAGAAAATCTGGGACAGGAGGTAACTTGATGACGGATTCTACATCCTCAGGGACTTTCTGGGCTCTGAGGATTAATTTTCTATTACATCCACATGAAGGGCTGTTCTTAAATACACTTCCACTAACAACTTAATATATTTTTTCCCATTACAATATCATAAACCACTACAACTTGTTGTCATTCTGCCACTTAGAGGCCAATGCTGCCATCATTACAACTGTTGTTGCCATCTAGCTTTTTCTAAAGCAAAACATCTTTTTGCTAGCCCACTGAAGTTTGGCTTTCAAAGAAAAACTTCTGTATATGGGAAAATAAACCCTTTAGGAACTGCATTTCTGCAGTGGCTTTGTGACGTAACCCTCATTTTTCCATCATAGCTGGCTTGGTCTCCTCAAAGCGCACCTTATGGACTCAAAGAGCCTCCACCTGAAATGCCTCTTTTAGCTCAGTTTGTTTGGATTATTTAGTTATATTTATATATGATCTATTATGTTTTATTTTGTATATAGTAACTCCAGGAATCCATTCACTCCAAAAAAGGGTGGTTATTACCTACCAGCCTGTCCATGCGCTTGACTATGGTCAGAGGCAGAGCAAGAGTTTGCTGCTCATAAAGTTGGTTTATGTAGTGTACAGCACCATAGAAGTCAATATTTTATAGGTAAGTTGGATTTGCATAACAGTGGGTTACTGTGGGAAAGTGGTCAGTAGCTCAAATAGTTCATAGTTCTCTATCTAAAAGATGGACATGGAGTAGTGGGTTGAAGAATGAAAAAGTCTGAAAATTACCTGTGCACTAAGGAGAGTCTGAACTGTTCAGGAGGCTTCATGAGAAGTTTTCAGCGTCTGGAAGATGGATCAGTGTTGCCAGACACAAGGTATCACCCCTAGTAGAACAAGGCTTTAGAGGGCTTACTGAGCTGGTTTGGTTTTGTTGGCAGCATCAGGGAAGAGAAGGATTGACTTTGCAGCAGCTCAGACCACTTACTTAGGAACTATAAAGCCAGTTGACCACAAAAGTACTAACTTGAGGATGCTGGGTTTTTAAAATTGTTTTGTAGTGAACTTTATTTTTAAATCCAGAGCAGGATGAATTGAGTAGTTGAAGATGATAACAGTAGAAGGGATTGGGCAAATGTGGAGGTGCCCATGAGAGAGTTTGCTGTTCCTCTGGATAGAGCAGAGGTTCCTTGTGAAGGGCAGAGAGCACATTTGGATCAGAAGCTGTGTGCCCTAGCTGGGATAAGAACAGGTCACCTGAACTGTTGGTATCCACTGGAAAAATAAGGCTGCTCAGCTGCTTTCCTACATATTTTTAATCCCCTTCAATACAAAAATCAGGTAAAATCCTCTTTGAAGTAGCTTTGTCATGCATCAGCGTTTAGAACATAAACTGAGCTGAGTTAATCTTTGTTTTTCTCTGCATCCCCATTTCATAAAATAAAAAGGGAAGAAAATTACGGTCACAAAACCTGATTTTCACCTCAGTCCTGGTCCTCAGTACAGAACTACCTGCCAATTAATATTTGTGTATAGCCTTTGAAATATCTGACCTTTGGGGAGTTGACAGAGCTATAATATTAGTCTTTGTATGCTAGCCTGGCTTTTAAACTCCCTGCCTAGTGGATGTAAGTTCAGTGGATACAGATCTGAAACTTGATTTCCTCAGTATAGCTGCATTAGCATTCAGCTGTGGGTATGTAAGATAATAGTATTAAAAGCAACCTTCCATCCTGTTGTCATGGATGCAGCACAGCCCAATCCTGGCTGCACTATACCACCTACCTTTGTACAAAATCTCATTTATTTTTATCTGCAAATTTTAATTTAATTATAGCAGGAATTCCAGAGCACTCTCTAATATATGATTTTTATTTTTCAGTTTTAAGCATTAAACTGCAAGAATCGAGCAGTTCATGCTCTTTGTCCAGTGCTCACTCTTTTTTTCTTTTTTTTTTTGCATTCCAAGTATCTGTCAGTATTAGTTATGAGACTGTGTGAAATAAGTAGCCATGAAAGATGCCTGCTTTTATGACAGAATGAGTGGTTTCATGAATTTTAAAGGAGCACATTTGTATTTTCCTGTTCTTGAGCTACATGGGCTACTCACAAATATGACAGAAGATAATTGTTTGAGGAATTATGATGCCTTTCAAGATTTTGCAGGATATTACTATTTTCATAATCTTTCATTTAGCAGGTTATGCGCAGTTTGATTTATTTATGGATGTAATTTGGAAATTAAAGTACTCCCATCCTGTCAGCGCAGGTACATGTTTTCTTCATATAGCTCATACCCCTGGTAGCAGAAATAATGAATGTGCTAATTTTTTTGTCAGCTACTAAAGAAGCAGAGGGTGGGCAGGTAGGACTGTGGGCCACGTGGTGGTATGTGGTGCTCCAGCATCATCCTGAGATGGTGGGAGCAGGGATTTCAATACCCAGCACCAACCATGCCACCACTGGATAGGGCAGATGGTAAAGATCTAAATGAATGTATTGTTAGCTCTGACATCAGCAGGGATTTTGTATGAGGGAGCCTTTAATTGACTAAGAAAACCTTTTTTAGTTGTGATTAGAGGGACAGATACTCAGCTGGTGAGAAGTGATGGTGCTCCGTGGAATCAATTTTCATAGCCTGTCTTAAGTCAATGGAGCCTTGTAACCACTTACCTAGCCTGTTGGTATAAAGAAAACATTTCAAGTCCAATATTTGAGTGGTGCAGTAACCTTTTATCAGTGAGCTGCTTGTCTTGATTTAAGAAATTTCAACAAAATCAGTGGTAAAATCTCTGGGTTAATAAATTTGGTATCATGAGCTATTTCCATTTGGTTGGGAGTTCAAGTGTAGAGACCTCCTGACTATCCTATTTGCTTGGGTGCATGTTGATCTATCTGCCATACTTTCATATTTAGCATATGATTATCTTTTTAAGACTAAGACGAAGCACCTCTGTAACAGTATGAAGCATCTCTACATCTATACAAAGTACCTCTAGATCAGCACAAAGTAACTCTATATATGAAACATCTTTTAAAGACTAAATGAAGCATCTCTCTCTACCCTTTTTTGTTTTAGTAATGAAGTATTTGTTTTCTCTTGGTAGTTTTATCACACTTTCCATCCTGTCACAGCTGCATAAAAAGTTTCTATTTTATGGTTTAAAAAAACTTTGAATATTTTTTATGTAGGAAACTTGCTCTTCACATCTGAATTTTGTTGCTGCAAATCCCCTCTCAAAATTCTGTGCATGCCCATAATTAAACTGCTCGGAAGGTGCAGTCAGGAAAACCAGGCAGCAACATTATGGAGTGAAAATTAAAGAGGCAAAACATCAGAGTGTCTACTGTATGTGCCTGCTGTTAGACACTCAAGCATGGAGAACAGGATACACCTCTATGGATGGATGGCTTTCCTTATTAAAAAAACACAGTAGGGCGCACAGTAGGGGAACACACTAAAACAAGGCTTTGTAGTAATTTCCTTGAAAGAAATTTCCCAAGATAGCAACTTGAAAAGCTTTTAATCTTACGACTAGCTGTATCGTGAGTTTTACTGTAGGTGATATAAAAAAAGACCGTTAGATTGCAGCCGATCTGAAGGAGGGAGTTTGGTCCAGCCTTCCCTCTCAACAAAAGGATTAGACTTTCACCAAAATGATGGTTGAATAGAATCAGTGTGACTTCTGGCATATTTAAGCCTTTAAATGTCTGTGTCTTGTGTCTGAAATTATGTTAGAAAGTAGAAAAGCCACCTTCATCATCTGAAATACTTGGCCAAATACACTGCAACACAACTGATTCATTAGATCAACGTTTCTTCTATGCATCTGCATTTTAAACTGCTGTCACTTGTATTTTTGAGTCTCTGAATAGTGTCTCCCACTACTTGGGAGGAACATAAAATGTTTCTCAAACTCCTGGAGAAGCTCCTATATGACTGTATCCATCGTTAGCTCTGTGTGCCACAACGTTCCAGCAGCCTCCTCACTGGAATTGCCTGATTTGTGCTATTTACTCCTGTAGTGGTTTAGCAAAGCCACAAAAACTCCATCGGACTATTACACCTCCAAGTAAAATAATTCAAAATAATGGAGAATTTCCTGTGCAAATATGCTGGAAGACTGTCAGGTGTGTTCTGGTTACCCAATAACCTTTAAACCAGCGTGACAATGGGCTCTGTGCTGCACTCAGTGCCTGTTAATGTGTCTGAAGTCCTGCAGCTTTTTCTCAACAACACCCGCTTTATATCACCCCTAAGAAGTGATGGCCCCAAAAGTTTTGTATGAGGAGATGGAGATTTGTAGGTGCAAGTGCTGCCCACCCTCTCCTCCCACTGGAGCCAGCAACCTACGTGTGTGAGCATCAGTGAGGGAGATTCCACATCTTGTACCTATCTTGTGTCAGCCCCTGCCAGCTGAGAACAGGGGACGCACATGTCTGATAATGTGTTTCACATTGAAATAATTAAAGAGAATTGTTGCTGGAGGGAAATGTGCCTTTAAAAATTAACCCTGACATCTCTCTGACAATTTGGCTTATTACGAGAGAGGCATTTTTTTCCTCCTTCTTTCTGCTTTTTTCTTTTTTACCAAACTTGATCTGCATTTTTCAGCATCTTAGAAATTGCACAGCCTGGGAAAACTTCCTTGTAGGGGCAAGGCTCTACTTCTAAAAGCAGCCTCCATTTATTTTGCACTGAACTATTTGTAGGACTGATGTTTAAAGGATTGGGGTCTGAAGTCAATGGCACATTCTGCTGTGCCCTGGAGCCTGTGCTGGTTATTATTATTTGAATCTCTCTCTTCATTGCATATATTGCAGTCTTCTATCACATAGGGTTTGGAAATCTGAATGTTGCTCCTTAAAAAGCCATCAAGCAACTTGTTTTGGGGTTGGATTTTTTTTTTCTTTCTTCTTAGGGTGGAACAAGTCCTTGGAAATTGAAACCAGTCATTTCCATAAAGCACCAGAAGTTTAAAAATGTCCTTTTGGAGGGAGCTGAAGTGTTTCAAAACAGATGTATATTCTTGTAGAAGAAGTATTACTTATTTTAAAATGTATTTTAAATAAATAAAATGTATATATTTATTTTGAAGACCCTAGACATGGCAACAGCCATCACGTTCACAGTTTTGTGACCTATGGTGAGTTAAAACTACTGCCAGGTATTGGTGCTGAGGAAGTTTGGTTTCACTTAACTGGGCTGTAACAACTATTCACCAATTCAAGAATTGTGAGACTTGCTATTTGGATGGACTCCTATGTCTTCAGTTCTCTATTTGAACAAAATGTATTAGTCCAGGCAGAGGAAAATTGGAGCTTCAGTAAATTCAGATTATTTGGTAACTTCAATCTACATTTAAAGGGGCAAGACTGGGTGCTCGGTGCTCAGGCTGCTTTTTCAAGAAGGTAACTCTGTAGTTGGAGATATTCATCCCCTTGTTCCCTCTTCTACTGAAATTTTAACAGTTTGGTAATCTCAGGCACAATCCTTGATGGTGCTGAGTCCCCCCCACCATGGGTGCTGCTCAAATCAGGGTAGCAGATGGCTCTTGATACTTCTTAGGACTAGATGCTTCATTAGCTAAAATTTAAAACATAAAATACCTCAAAATCACTTCTGAAAAAGATTTTTCTTGGCTTGAGAAGGTTTTTTACCCTTTTTAAAGTAAAACCAGAGACTCAAGAAGAGTCTGTTAGTTGCTGTGACATTTGCTGTTAGTGGAGCTGTACACAACAGCATCTTTCTGGCTATTAAAGGCTCATTAAAAAAATTAAAGTCTCCACAATGTACAATATTTTCCATTGAAACAGCATGTTAACACATTTCTTTAATCAGTGTGTAACTGTCAAGGGAAAGAACAATTCCTCTAATATATGCATACATTAGAATAAAAAATATTATCAGATTTAATTTTATTTGTTTTATATTCAGGGGCCTTTTTTTTTTTTTTTCCAGTAGGAATTCCTGCAGGGAAATGGTTAATCTATTTTTAACTAAAGCTTACTTTTGTAATCTATCCAGTGCTTAGAGTTCTGTCATTGATCTATGATTTATGTGATTTAAACCACCTCTTGGCTGTAACATTGGTTTCTATCCAAGATGCTGAGCTGAATACTAATTACGAGATCAAATTTATGCTGTTGGGCTAAGCAGCCCAAGGAGCTTTCCACACAAGACTCCCTTCAACCATGGCACTGTCAAGCATTATTGAAATATTTTGGGGGGGAGGGCAGGGGTTGAAGAAGGGGGGGAAGATGCTGGAAAATGATAAAGAAACATTGCAGGAACATCCAAGTGCCCGTTGAAAGCTGGATTTTGTGTTCTCTCGACTGACTGCACAGTGCTCCGCGCAGCTATTTGGTGGGTATGAGCCTGTGAATATGCACATGGTTATGTTTTTACAGCAGAATCTCACTAATTCACCCTAACGATTGGGAAACCCGCTGAGAAAAGCCAAATGGCATGAGTGAGCAAACAAATAAATAAGATTGAGGATATTTTATTCCGAGATGTATTTTATGCCTTTATTTTGACAAGCATCATGTTGTCAGAATGATTTATGGTATTTCAGAGCACACCAGTAAATGCACTGTGCTTTCGATTCTTACAGTAAGAAAGTCGTGGTAATAATAGCTTTGCTTTACCTCTCCTTAAAGCATTTTTGCTGAGGAATAACACTAGCAATTTGATAGAAAACCCAGGGCTTAGTTTTTCCTTTGGCCAGAATAATGAAGGTTCCTCTGTTTGCTTGCATCACTGTGCAGAGGACGTTGGGATTGTGGGCAGTTTTCTTGGCTTTAGGTGGTCAAAACTTGTTCACTCTGAATCCAAAATCCAGTTTGAATAAAAATGAGATGAGTATCAGTGATTATAAGCAGTTTTGAGAGAAAGTGTGTTCCTCTGCACCATTCACATCTTCCATCTCTGTTGATACAAAGTTGAGGTGTTCTGTTTCCGTGATGCTGACGTGTTTTTATTTGTTCAGGCTTGTGGCTTGGTGTTTAATCTGCAGTCTAGTTCTTGTGCTTACTATTTGCTTTGTCGTATATTTTGTTGCAATTGGGCAATTTTAACCTTTCCAGATGACCACTGCATACTATTCAAAAATAACATTCCCATCGCATGCCCTCATACTTTCAATTCTGCAGGACTCTTTTAAGATTTCATATCCTTTCAGCTCTCATGAAAACATTGGAATTTCTCCAAGAATTGAAATTCCAGGTTGCAACTATTTCTCCTGATGTTTCGCTTCAATGCGGTGCTTTCCCCTGCCCTCAGACCTCCAGAGTTGGATTCTTGGCCAACCAACTCCTGTGTCAGGTGCAGCTAGCTCATCACATGTACACAAAAAGGATTGGCCTTTTTTTTGGTGGGTTTGGATCTCTGTGATATCCAGGCTCTCATCGGTGAGAATCATTGCCGTGAACCTCGGTGGAGGGGCTAAGTGTGCTGTCGCATGCCTTCCCATAGCAGAGGTCACGGCGTTGTGCCTGAAAGCAGCAGGCCATCCTGCTCGATCCACAGGAGGCCCTTTAGAGGGGAATTAGTTTCCTTTTATCCTTATTCTTGCTCACTTGAAAAACAAATCCCAAAACAAACAAAAAAACAGAAACAGAAATAAACCAAACAGAAAACCTTGACAGAGTTCCTTCCAAGGGCATTTGTAGACTAACAGTCCCTGTTGTGTCTTCATTGCCTGCTCTTGTCCTCATTAGTCGTTTCTCTCATTCCCCCAAGTGGAGGAACACATATTTCAGTTAGATTGGTTTTAAAAATTATGCTTATTCATGTGTCACATGATGTCATATTTGCTTTTTAATGTACATCACTATCAGCAATCTACCATGCAAATGATACCCGTTGTGTTCCACTGGGTGAAGGTTTTTGAGGTATATTCATAATTGGCCTTGATTATCTTAGAGGTCTTTTCCAACCTTAATGGTTTTCCATGTAGTTCTGACATGGAAAGTGTTTGGGAATGGTTTGATTGAGAGGAGCTGCAGCTCATGATCCTGTTTTTGTACTTCCTTCTCCTGTGATGTCATCCTTACCCAGTGCATCGATACATTGGTTACATCTCTTAATGCTGGCAGTGGTCAACGTGATGATGTGCCTTATAGTCTTGTATCTGCAAAATGGAGGTTAATAAAAAAATCCTGATGGGCTGAATACGGATATCGAAGCAACCATACATTGTGGCTGTAATTGTGCTGAGGTCACTTTGCCAGCTTCTGCAGAGAAATAATTTGCACCATTAGCAATGTTGTTGATGTCGAATAAGAGTAGGTAAAACAACAAAAGTGAAGATGGGCCTTGAGTTAATTGCTGTCATGGTCAGAAGGACTTCAAAGGAATTATTTTACCATACGCCTCATTAAAAGAATTGGATATTTTACTGCACTGAGCAGGTGGCTGAATTGCTCCAAGGAAAGTCTATCAAGATGGGAACCACCTCCAGGACTTTCTGACCCCATGCAGCTGCCAGGGGTATGGGGATCTCCAGCTCCAGTGACACCTAAGGTGGACCAAGGGGTGGCCATGCTACATGGTCAAGGCTCTGGGTGTGATAGGAGCCTTTCTTCCCTGCCACAGGTCTTGCTCTGATTTACACTTCTGTAGATTTTACAGATCAAAAAATCATTGAGGAGAAGTGAGAGGTGTTAGATAAAATCTGATTAATATTCTAGAAGAAAAATATACAATATTTTGAATATATGTATACTAATTATTTGTTCTGCTTTCCCTGACCTTTATTTGCAGTATAACAGGTAAATTAACAACTGTGGCTTTGGCAATAATGTGGGGGGACTTGCACTGTAAGTACAGAACCTAAAATCGTATTGATTTAACATGTATGTGTGCTTCCACAGATACATTTCCAGGGTGAGTTATGTGTGCTAGATAAGTGCATATTTCATATTCCCTCATACATAGAAGTATATAAATAGTGCACAAACAATTCAGCTATGGGGTGAAGAACATTTTGGAAAACTGTTGTGAATTGTGGTTAATTTGTGTTGCCTGTTGTCTTGGCAATGCCAGGTTGTTCTGCAGCCTCAGTAGAGCCCAGTTAGATCCCTGATAAAGCCACATCACCCTATTACAGTACTGTAATTGTCTCTAGCTCACTTCAGGAATAGTTGGAATGAAACTCCTGGGCACTGTATTTTCTGTTCACCAGCACCTCTTGGGTTTGGATAGGCTGCTGCTGAGTGGGTTTGCTGGAGCGTAGTGCTCCCTGTAACAACCAATTCCGTAGGCCCCTACAAAAAGAAAAAAAGAGATATATGGGAAAGGGAGCAAAGCCCTGGACAGCAGTATACTACTGGGGTTTTTTTCTTCTTCTGTATCATGGCAAGGGAAGTTCAGATGTTCTCTATGTTAATAACCCCATGGATGTGAAATTGTTTGAAGAATCATTGAATCATTTAGGTTGGAAAAGACCTTCAAGATCAAATAAAAGATCTGAAGTCATTGGATTGATAGTTGGACTTGATGATCCTGTAGGTCTCTTCCAACCTTAATAGTTCTATGTTTCTAAGTCAAGTCAGACTGCTGAACATCCAAAAAGAGAAAGACTCACCATACAAATCATTAGCCCTTGGGAATGCCATTATCAGCAGCAAGAAAATGCACCTCCTTAAGTTTAAATCCCAGAGACACCTAAGTTACAAGTAGTAAGGCAAGGTTTGGGATGGTCTTCTTATGCAAGTACCAGCACCAGAAGATCTAACATTATCTCTAAAGAACTGCTTAATTTTCATAGACAATGTATGTTTACAAGTAAATTAGGATGGAAGTTAGGATATAATTTATAAATAAGCATAAGAGCTCTGTAATTTCTGCAAACCACTGGAAATTAATAAAACCTGGGGCTAGCTATTTGATGAAACTGAGCAGACAAAGTGTGTGTAACTATGCATAGAGTGGCTGACATGATGAATGATGATGGATTCAAACTCATCTGAAGTTCTTTGGGAATAACAGCAGCATGAAGTAATTTCTATAGAGTACTTAAATGTGCCTGAAACAGAACAGTGTACTGAAGGTTGCATATTCTGCTGAGAATGACAAGTATTTATGATTTGAAGGTCTCCATGTTGGCATTATCAGGTTTGGTATGCCCTATATATGTGTGTGTGTGTGTGGATATAGATTATATATATAAGATTAAAGAACCAAGAAAAGGTTCCTCATGTATATATATATATATGTGTATATATATATACACATATATATATATATACATGAGGAACCTTTTCTTGGTTCTTTTATCTTTGGACTTAAAGAATGATCCAGAGATTAAATGAAAAAAAAATGCTGACTCTTTTAATTCTACTGAAGAGATAGTAAACACCCTCTTACCTGGAGAAAATCAGCAATGTCTGGTACTATACAGCTGCTTTTCTTCTGGAGTAATGAATGTTCTCCTTAAGAAGCAGCTGGTGAGAGAGGTACTGGGTGGTAGTGAGAGTATGGCTCTCAACTCAAATCCTTCCTATGGGTGGGAAAGAAAAGATTGTGCCATGTGGCACTAGGTGTGTCTAGTAGGAATATGTTAATGCCATTGCAGGTGTAGCTGAGAAAATATTTCCTTAAAGGCTGTCGTTACTTTTTAATGTATGGTCATGGCATTGCTGTCTAAATGTGGCAGCTGAAGAGAAATATGGCTGTAAGTATCTGCATTGATAGGATACTAGAGACCTATGTGTCCTGGTTTTGCTGTGATGGAGCCCTGACGAGCCATGGTTTGTAGGTAATTAGTAGTTTGAGTGAGCTAGGAGCTGAAGCTAGGAGGGCTAAAAGCCAAAGCAGCTACCTGGGCTTGGTTGGACCAGAACCTTCATTAGAAAAGGGGGGAAGATTGCTGAGGATGGAAGCTCCTGCCTCTTCTTCTCTTTCTCCTCTTAAGGGTCAGCATCCCTGAAGGGACTCGCTCATCACTGCACTTCTGGGCTGCTTTTCCATTTACTGTGGCAACTGCACGTTCACTGGGCTGCCTATAACTTTTATGTTTACATTATTATTAGTTTTGCTGTTTCACTAAATCCCTTTACATTTCAGCCTATGGGTTTATTCTTTTCCCAATCCCCCTTCTCACCTGGGGTGACGGAACAACTGCTGTAGTTCATCCCTGTGTAATCACAAGGGGGTTGCAAGTGTTGTTTAGAAGTAAAACACCCCTTCTGCAGACCTTCTGCAGTTGTCTGCATATCTCTGGAGTGTTGTAGTCTTGTTGGTAGGCGAGTGAGAGCATTTGATTAAAGGTTTTTCTAGAAGCAAGGCAAATACAATCTGCATTTGTCTGAGGTCTGGAAGAACAGAAAATTCTGTGCAGTGCACAGATTGATTTGCAAGACCTTCAGGTTTTCCGCTTTCCTTAACCTTTGCTGACATACTGCAGCAATCTGTTCTTGGAGCATGTTGATCCTCCTAGGTCTCTAAGAGCCTTTGAGACTGAAATAATTTTTTTCAGCACTGACTATAGAGGCTTGTGATGTTAGATGTGAATGTCCCTTTTTCAACCCTGCTACCAGTGACCCACTGCATAGTAAGTGTCTCATATTATAAAGTGGTCATTCACAGAGGTCTTTGACCAATGCTGTTGGGAGGGTGGGAGATGCTTTCCTGGCAATGGGATGTGAACATCATGGGGCAGATCTTCAGCCAGAATGAAAGTAGTCCAGATTGGTTGCTGCAGCTAAATGAGCATCTGTTCATTCATGTGGAAATTTATGACTTTGATGAGATCACAAAGTTCAGTGTCCTTCACCAAGTGCAACCCATCACAGTCAGGACTGAAGGTCTTTCTTCCTATAATTCCCTTGGATGTCAATTTTTCTGCGTCTTTTAAATTGTTTTATACTAAAACTTACCACATTGTCCAATAAAGCTTTGAGGGATGTTCCATGAGGTCTTTTACTTCCATGTGAGGAGGAAAATTGATCCCTGAGTTCTCATCTCGATCTTCATCTTACAGACTATTCTCATCATGTGCAGAAGTTAAACTCCACTCCTACTATTCTGGGCTTTATTTTCTTAATCTTCAAGAGTCTCAATATTTTAGCTTTAATTTAATTACACCAAGATTTTGAGGTAACTCCTAGCTGAAGGGGTGCTCTCCAGTAGCCAGGTTTGGAGGACAGCCCAGGAGTTCCCTTGCCTGCCAATGATGTGCTCTGGGCACTTTTCTCTTGTGTTTTGATGCTGAATTGCAAGGTGGGTTTGCCTTGTGCTGGAATGAATCCCCCAAGCAGAGGATTTGCAGGTGTCCCTTTGACTGGTGCTGTGCAGTCAAGCTCTCTTTAGGCAGTGCAGTGTCTGTGCTCTGCCTTCAGCCTGCAACAAAACCTTTTGTCTCTTTCCACAGGAGTATTTTTCTTCTCTTTGGGGCCTTTGACTGCTATAGTGCTGCAGTTATTTTACACCTCTTGAGGTAAAGGACCAGAATTAGAAAAATTAAAACAAGAGGGTAAGATGCTGTTAAAGAGAGCGTTAGGTTAGACATCAAGAGAGAGTTCTTTATTCTGAGGGTAGTGGCTCCCTGGAACCTGTTGATGATGACAGGCATAGAGCTCAGTCCCACAACTTTCCTTGACCCCTGCCTCATCAACACCTAGACTTCTTCACCCTTAATTCAGCCATTGGTACCCAGGCACAGATGTGTTCCACAGCATTGCCACGTTTGATTCTCTGTTGTTTGTACATGCAGTTATATCACTGTCTTTTGGGGTTTAATACTTTACATCTATTGCACCAATGTATGCAAATGCATCTCAGAGACCCTTCCCACCTCCCCAGACAACTTCTCATCATGCCTTCTACTGGATAGTCAGACAAAGTTGTCTTTATTGAACTTGATGATCTTAGAACCTTAATGATTCTAACTTGAAATCTAAACTATTAAGGAATAAGCAGATTCAAGCAGTGAGGTGGCCCTTGAGGGTTTCTGTCAAGTTTTGCATTTATGCACCAAAGCTTTAATTTTTTTACATTAATTTCTTCCACATGATACTTCATATTAAAGATGAAATGAACTGCTGCGGAGGAAATGCATGAGCTGTTGGTGCACAGGGTGCTGTCAAATGCAAATGGATAGATGTTTATCTCCTTTCCAACCTCTTCTGTTAATATTAACAATCTTCATTACTTAAAGTAACTGTAGATCTAGAAAACTGCTGAAAAGTTTCGGTTTAGGAATGTGACTGTTCAGTGTGGGACTAAAGCTGTCACCTTTTGTGCAGAGAATCATCTTACAACAGATACTTGAAGGGAGTTCGGTGTTGAAAAGGTGCTGGGAGCCAGTCACAGTCCCGAGCAGTGTGTTACAAAGTTGTATGTTTATCATGTGGCTCTTTGTAAACAACCTATTGCTTTACTGGACCTCAGGAAAGACAATTTAAAAAAACCCAGGTGTCTGTTTTCCCAGTGTTCAACACCATCTTTCATCTGTGGTGGCAGGACATTGCTCACTCAGTTCCCCACTCAGCTACTGGTGGTGTGCTGGGATGAAAATCAATCCTAGCCTCTGATATCAAGAGAGGAGCTGCTCTCTGCTCCTCATAGGCGAAAGGTTCTGGGTGGGGTGGAACCAATCTCTTGTGAGCACCTGACTGTCAGAGTGGTGTTTTTCCCTGTGATCTGTCGAGGACATCTCTGCTTGCACTGCCTGTGTCTCTCCACCAGGGTCAGGGCAAGAACCTGAAAACGAAGATTTTTTTTCTAGCAATAAACCCATCAAGTACAAACCCTGCACTTGTTGGAGAGCCATTTATGCCATTAGTGGGATACTCAGAGACAACAATTTTTAGCTGTAGAACCTAGAGCATGTCTTCCTCACAATGATGCTCTCTAGTTCTTCCTCTCTTACCCAAGCAAGAAGCTTTAGCTCCAAGCCAAAGCAAACCCTGTTGTCTCTCCTAGCTTGCATTGTATTAAATATTTTCTCCTTTGTGCTATTTTGACCTTTTCCAGCAGAAGGTGTGGTAGCTTTTCAGTGAGGAACCTTGGAAATACCCTTGGGTCCTCCTTTTGCAACTCACGAGTGTCCTGATGGAAATCTATCCTAAAAATAAGGATTGCATTGGTCTGTTGCAGTCTTCCCTCTTGGCCAGAGATGAGAGCTCCTTGAAACCAGCCAGCTCTACTGTATGTTCAAGCTTCCTAGATTCCATTAACATTTTGTTAATGAAATAGTGCTTTGTCAAAGAGTCTTGAAAACTTAAAAGGGTATTTAAGCTTCTTCCATGAGTCAATACCATGTAATGTCAACATTACCACGAAGAGATAATTCAGAGATGTCACACAAAGCATGTGTTATGCCATTTGCAGTCTGGCAAAACAGCTCAGCATTTATGTTGTTTAATCCATCTTCAAAAATCTTTTGTTCTGAAAAAGTTTGAGATCAATCTTGTCAGCATTTGCTGACACAAAGCTGATGTAAGTCGCTGTGCTCCTATTGACTTCATCAGAGTTGTAATGATTTAGTCCAGCCTCAAATTAAGCCCAAATTAAGTACAAGAAGAACTCGATACCAAATTTTTAGGGGCTATAGAGCCAATGAAAATGTGGATAAAAGGGAATTAAGGAGTTTGCAATGATCCTGGCCAGTACAGACACAATTTGAAGAGACTTAAACAGAGCAATATCCAACCTTAGCCACTCAATTATTATCTAAAACTTTGCCTTTATGAAACAAGATATGTCTTTGGCTAGAAGTAAATAGGAAATACAGAAATAGTCTGGATTGCAGCTCTGGCAGTGAGGTTCAGTGAGGGTTTAAAAGTTGTGGAGATCATGATTAATGGTGGGCTTGAGACAGTTGGGATAATGATTGGACTTTATGATCTTAAAATCTTAAAGATGTTTTCCAACTGAAGTAATTCTGCAATGGGGGGGTGGGGGGTTGGGAGGGAGGCTACACGAAATTCCTCCTTTCTTTGATCTTTCAATAATTTTGTTGCTGTAGCTACTACCTAAAGGAATAGCCTCATCCCTTAAGTAGTAGGTACAACTACGTACTACTACAGCTAGGTTGTTGCATTCATGTTGTTTGTCTAACTTGTGTATTTTTAATCCTTTTCCATTAAAATTCTGTGTCATTGATGTAGATCACTCTAATGAAAGGTGGCCTCAGTGTTCCTTGAAAAAAACCCAGACTGTCTTACTTCATACTTGGATGAATCTAAAATGCTTTCCTCTATTTCTTAGCTGCATTAAATCTATTTCTCTTTTAGTCTTTCTGAAAGAAGGGGTCAGTTCTGCAATACATCCAGCCATGTAAAAGTTTTCAAGATTATTTCATGCCTTTGGTGGCAAAAGGCTTGTGCTTCCTTCACATTCAGGTTTCTTTCTTTCCAACTAGCTGGTGTAGAGTTTGAGATCATCATGGAACTGCTGGAGGGGCTTAGCAAGAGCTGAGTCACCAGCGCACCAATGATGTCAATATGTTGAGGGGAAATGAGTCCTAATATTGTCTTGATGTTGCTGGGTTGGATGTGCTGAGGTGATTTGAAGGTTATTCCTGAGTGGGGGATACCTGAGAGGTTCCTATAAGAAGCTTGGGAAGAACTGTTCACAAGGGCAGGGGTTATGGACAAGACAAGAGGTTATGGTTTGAAGCTGGAAAAGGGAAGATTTAGGATGGACATCATGAAAAAGTTATTGAATCTGAGAGTGGGAGATCCCTGGAACAGGCTGCCTGGAGAGGTGGTAGAGACCCAACCTGGGAGCCATTGAAGGTCAGGCTGGATGGGGCTCTGGGCTATCTGATCTAGTTAGACATGTCCCTACTTGTTGTAGGAGGGTAGGACTAGATGACTTTTAGGGGTCTCTTCCAACCCAATACATTCTATGATTCTAGTGCTGGATGGCAGGGATAGACCCCACAAGCTCCAGGCAGCCTGGTTAAATTCCGTAGATGCCACTGTCCTCTCTCAGTAGCTGATGAGTCTTCTTTGCACACCTCCTTATTATGTCATTAAAAAACCCTAGGCTTTACAAAGTTTATAGATCACTGGAACATTGAATTGTTTAGTTTGGAAAGGCCTTCAGGATCATCAAGTCCAACTATTAATCCAACTTTCCCAGGGCCAACACTAAACCCTGTGCTTAAGTTCAAGATCTCTACAACTTTGAAACATGTCCAGGGATGGTGATTCAACCCCCGCCCTGGGCAGCCTGTTGCAAGACCTGAGGACCCTTTCCAGGAAAGAGTTTTCCCTCAGGTCCAAAAAATTACTCATGTGCCTGATACACAAGCTCCACAGTCAATCTGTGAATATCTACTTCTTAACTTAAAGATCTACCTCTGATTTCCTTAGCCTCTCCAAAGATCTGTTCATAGAATCATTAGGGATGGGAAGGGATCTCAAAAGATCATGAAGTCCAATCCCACCGCCACAGCAGGATCCCCTAGACCAAATTGCATAGGAACAGATCCAGGTGGGTCTGGAACATCTCCAGAAAAGGAGACTCCACCACCTCCCTGGGCAGCCTGTTCCAATGCTCCGGTACCCTCACTGGGAAGAAGTTCCTTCTGATATTTATCTGGAACCTCCTATGTTCCAGCTTGCACCCAGTGCCCCTTGTCCTATCACTAGATGACCTTAAGAAGAGCCTGGCTCAGTCCTCCTGACACCCCCCCCTCACATGTTTATAGACATTCATGAGGTCACCCCTCAGCCTCCCCTTCTCCAAGCTCAAGAGACTCAGCTCCCTTAGCCTTTCCTCCTAAGCATCTTCTCTGCTCTGTGCTGGACACCCTCCAGAAGTTCTATGCCCTTCTTGAACTGAGGGGCCCAGAACTGGACACAATACTCCAGATGCAGCCTCACTAGTGCAGAGTAGAGGGGGAGAAGAACCTCCCTTGATCTGCTAACCACCCTCCTTCTGATCCCCCCCAGGATGCTGTTGGCCCTCTTGGCCACAAGAGCACATTGCTGTTGATCTGCTTGTATGTAAACCTGCACCTCTCCTCGTCTCAGTTTTCCCGGTGTAAAATGAGAGCTATGCTTTCTTTGTACTTTTCTATATTTTCCTTGTAATTCATAAACTGTAAGGCAAGAGGCTCTGTATTCCTCTGTATTTAGGCAGTGCTCACCCCTTTCATGTCCAACCACAGGTAATTTCTGAACCAAGAAGATCCTCTGTGGCAGGGGGATTTGACTAGATGATCTTCCGAGGTCCCTTCTGATCCCTAATGATTCTATGAATGTTTCCTCTGTAGAACATTAAATGGGATAATTGAAAGAAATCAGTGTTTCCCTCACTCTGTTGTGTCTTGAACAGTGGCTTACTCTAGTTTCCTTGTTTCAGGTGGTTTCAGCAGAGTTCTGCAGTGGTCCAGCAACTCGGAAACTTTTGATTTTGAACCAGGATGGAGCTAATGTCTGAGTAAGTTTTCTGGAGGCCGTTATGTCTCCTACAGTTTTGGGTTTTTTCTCTAAAGGAGATATTTCTCTCTATGTGCCTGCATGTGAGGGTTTCAGTTATCATGCTGCCTAAATATCCCTTATTTTTAGTTGGAATCTTCTGAATATGAGATCCCACTACAGGTAGGTGAAGTGACCTCTTCGGTTTTTGAATCTGCTCTTCTCTGGCAGATGCAAGGCTGCAGCTTTGAACAGGACCCCCCTCCTGCTCCACGCAAAGCTCTTTGAATTGCCCCTGATACGCTTCTAAGGCTCCCTGGTTGCGTGTGAGACTCTTTGAAGATGAATGCCCCAGCATAAGGAAAACATGAAACAAAACTGACTCCCTTATGTCAGAGTGTGCGGCAGATTTCTCAAAGCTCTTCACTACAATGGTTACTCTTTGGTGGGTGAGAGGAAAGAAACTGGTTCACCAGCCTGTCAAAGCAGGATGGAATTGCACAGGGCTGTCCGTTGGGTGGTAGATCAGGCAAAAGAAAGGCATTTGGAGGGCTCAACAGTTATATTTTGAGATGACTTCATTGAGTCTCACTTGATGAAGACAAATTTATTGGTATTAATCTTTCTTCCCGCATACGTTTGCTACATTTTCAAGTCAGTGGATATGCCATGTGTGCTTGAAGGGGAATATTTTACTTCATCCTCATGAAGCTCATCAGTTCAAACAGTTCCTTAGGTTATATGTGACCATCATAATTTCCTGGTACATTGTGGACATGACCTAGAGTCCTGCGAGTCCTTGGGAGGGTGGGAAAGCAGTAGGAAATTTTTCTCTTGTGTGCCTTATTCTGGATATTTCTGTGATCATTGGCATGAAGCTACTCATTCACGTGGTTTTTAAACCTGATAGATCAGTTCTTCTGGCCCAGATAAGTGGTCATGTATGATCCAATTGCCATCAAATGAATGAACCCATTTCCTTGAGGGTTAATGGATTTACAGTGTAAAAAAATGAACTGATGTCCTAGGAGTGACTAGGTGTAGAAACAGAAGGGAAGAGTTGAACAGTAAAAAAGATTAAAAAGAAAGTGGAATTGGTTAATAGAAGTTGGTGATATTCTTCTCACCTCTTTTGGATGACTCCTACAAAGCAGACATGTGAAAGTAAATGGAGAAAAGCAGAACCCTCTGGGCCACAATTCTTTTCCATATATGATAGATCCTTCTTCCTTCCAATCAATTAATTGCTTCCTAAAAACATTCATTTCTCACCACTGACTTTAAAGGGATTTTAGATGACTAGCTCAGATACAGCTGTCTACACGGTAAGTGATTAAAGTTGGGTTAGATGAGCTGGCAGACTACACTGATTATTATTTTTTTTCCTCCTTCATGCACACCTTAAATCAAAAGGCATCTCATCAGAGTATTATAAAATACAGCCTTCAGAAGGATAGTCTTCTACTTCCATATTCTGGCATTTGGAGGGAGGAGGGAGACTCCCTTCAATTTAGAGAGAGGTAAAGATTTCATGTCCCTCTAGAAATCATGATTGTAATGGGAAATTCAGACATTTATGAGATTTGCTTAGCCAAGGTGTAGCCGAGCATGTGGATGTTTCACTTTGTTTTGCAGTACTATAGTAAAAGCAGAATAAAAGACTAATTTTAGGGTAGGATTTTTGTCCTTACCCCAACTACTTCTTTTTATGAAGCTAATCGCCCACTCTGTACCTAGGGGGAGATAGTCTGTGTGACCTTATAAACTGAAACTCGTACTGTGACTGCAAAATAGGGATAAAATGCAGGTGCTTATTAATGGGAAACCTCCTAGAAAAACATTTGCCCATTCACCAGAGAAGAATTCCCACAAAAAAATATCTGTTCAAGTTGTGCCTGTTTTATGTTTGATATGATTTAAGCAAGTTTCTGGTGACTGGGCTTCAAAAGCTGGCAAAGATTTTATATAGACATAGATATGTATAGATATATGTTTATTTATATATACATACAAATACATAAATATTAAGCAAATATGAATTACAAGGACAAGATAGAGCAAAACAAGGGATAATTTATTTTGGTTTAAATCAGGAAGGAACTCACTGTGACACCATATGTGTATTTGTTTCCTCTAAATATTAATTTTTGTTAATAAATTAATTAGCAAATGATTATTTAAACGTACAAATAAATCAAGGTGTTCCTGTTCCTGTCTGTAAGTAATGTCCTGACAAATGATTTTTTCCCAATATCATCTGCACATCTGCAGTTCACTGCTGAATATTGGTGATGATTGCAATTGCCTTTTTATTGGTATATTTTTATTGGTTTATTCTGTCTTCTCTGGGGAGTCGCAACTTTCTGCAGTAAAACATTCTCTAGTTGTTATCTCTAAACCTTTTCAAGTTTTATTTCTTTTCAAGACGGAAACTTACAAAAGTTGCTAATTGTGGTGGAACTGTAGGACTGTGAATAAGACCTGGTATTTTGATGTGTTGTAGCTGATTGCTAGTTGGTATCTCTCCTTTCATTTTTTTCTGGTAGAAATATCTCAGTTATTACTGACTGTGTTTAGAAAAGGAAACTTAAGTCTTTCTCCTCTATTTGTTTTCTTCTATTTGTCCCTAGCTTGAAGGCTTGGTGGCACTTGGAGGTGGATAAATGCAAGCAAATCTAATAATGCCTTTCTAATATACCCACTTATCCAGTATCATATTCTATTTTAACTCTTACTGCAACTGTATAATCATTGCTCCATTGCCATAATTGGATTTGGAAGTATCATCATGCCATTTAATTACATCTATAGTATTTCTATAAGCTTGTTCAGAGTAATTAGTAATCTTATACTTTTTAGTGGAATAAAATTTTACATCCTCTCTGCTCATTTTTCATTTCAAAATCTTAAACACACTGGCACCTATTTTGTTCTTTACAGTTGAATTTCTGGCATAAATAATTGTTAAGATTTCCCCCCCTCCCCATCCCCAACTGTGAATGTGAGCAGTCTAATCCAGCTTCCACTGAAGTCAAGGGTAATCTTTTCATTTACTTCAGCGGAAACTGGATCAAGCTAATAGGTTGCAAATTACATTCAAGGCAAAGTCATTTCTTATCATGGAAATCATTGTGTAGCAAAGAACAGTGGATGGATGGAAGATGCAAAACAGCTCATCCTTTCCAGATTTGCTTGCCAGATAATTTCTAGATTCTCTTATCTGACTTTATTAATTTTTACCTCATAATTTATGGCATTGCAACACCACTTAAAATATTCATTTTAACCAGATCTTTCTGACAAATTAAAAAAACTCTTCCAGTTGAAAGTTTGTATTAAAGGGTCTAGAGCTTTACTTTCCAGACACAAAGTGAATTATTAATCTTAATTAGTATAGCTCAAAGTTGGGAGTTTTTCAGTTTAAGCCAGTATTTTTTTCTTCATTTTTAATTGAAAAACAAGCATTTGCTAATTTATTTTTTTTAACCACCTCTGTCTCACTTCAGAGCTGTGTCTGTTCATTAATGCAGTTGGTCCTATTGCTGCTGAATATGAAAACCTCTAAGCGCTTCCATCTCAAGCCGTAATTCCAGCAAATTGCATTCCCAGGTAGGCACAAATTCATGATGTCCACTTTTTCCCCCAACATTTTGATTTTGCAACTGTGGGATGCTAACTGGTTGTGCCAAACCACATTTGCCCTTTTAAAACTATTACAATTTGCTTGTTAAAGACTTCTTTTTCTCTTCTGCGTTGCTCCCACTCTGTTGATAAGTGGTTTGTTGCCTTTGCAATGCGCTGCTCTCCTTCAGGCAGTTAATGATTACAGACGACTGCTAGCATAGTTTCAGGGGAAGGTTATTGAGGAGGTGATACGGCAACAATCCTAATTGTTTCTGTAGTTAGAATTGTCCTTCATCTTTCCTGGCCAGGTATGAGGTCCTGGGGTTTAGAGTGGAAGAGGTGTTGGTGTCCTTAAAGACACTTTCTTGTGTTATTTATTCCGTAGTCACGTTGATTCGTGGGGTTCAAAAGCACACTGTGCAAGTCAATAAACTGACATTTAATTCTAAATAAAATATTGACGCAAATGTTGCCTATTTCCTCCTGGGCAGAACGAGCCCTTTGTCAGCTTGAGTATGGAACTTCTTAGATGTCCAAGGAGAAGTGTTCTGATGATGGGGGATGGCTCCTAACTCCGTCATGATTTTAGAGCCTCAGATCTTTTTGTATCTTTGTTTTTAGGTGGCAGGTTAACAGTCATTTATTCCTTCAGACTTTTGATTGCATGGGAGATTTTTTTTAAGTTCATCCAGCATGGAGAAGAATTGAACTCCTCTTGGAATGGGGAACTTGAAAGTGGGGGGAAAGCCCTTAGCTTCAGTAATTTCATTACTAACCATTGGAACGGAGCAACTTGAACTTAGGGACTTGAAATTGAAATCTGAAATAACCGCAGTTATTTATGTTGGACACGAGGAAAATCTTTTTCCTGGAAAATATCATCAGGCCTTGGAACCGGTTGCCCTGGGAGGGGTTTGAATTGCCATCACTGGACATGTTTAAAAGTCATAGAGATCTGGAGCTTAGGGACAGGGTGTAGCAGTGGCTTGGGACAGTTGGGATACTGGCTGGACTCTCTGATCTTGAAGGTGTACTTTTTGTAGGTGTCTCACCACTGACAATAATGGGATCTGTGTTTCCACGTCATGTGGACATTCCTCAGCAAGGGCTGGAAGCTGATGAGCAATTTGTACTGAATTTTTGACAAAAGCTGACTACGGTTTTGCCACTTTACAACCATGGAAACATCACAAAGTTCTTTTAGAAATGACTCCACAAATTAATTGCAAATGACTTATTAATGAAACAAATATTCAGCTGTCACTTGAGCTAAACTGTACAATATGCTTAATGATTATTTTTTGAGAAAACACTTTTGTGTTTGTTTGATCTGCCTAGTGTTAACAGCAGCAGAGAAAGAGGAAAGCATTTGGTGTCAGAGTGGAAACTTGAAACGGGCATAAAGGAAGAGGAGAGGAAAAACATCAGCCAATAACTGCAAAATAAGTGAAAAGCCCAAAGAAACAGCAGATTCCTAGCAATTGTGTTGGAAAGCTGCTCTCCCAGGCAGTCCTTACGTAGCGAGGGTAAAATATGGGGACAGAGGTGGGGAAATCTAGCAGTGAACGTTTCCACAGTAAGAACAGTTCAGTCGTGTTGAATATCCATAATATGAGCCAGACAGAATCTACCTCATGCAGACTGGTTTGCAAATTTCAGGGAGTAATATAAGTAAGTATAAAATAAAAATAAGTATAATGAAAGTAAATTGTCAAATCATTAAGGTTGGAATAGACCTTCAAAACCCACCTTTTAGTACTTCAAAGATGCTTACCAGAAGGCTGGAGAAGACTGATCATAAGGGCAGGGAGCAATGGAATGATGGGTCATGGTTTGAACTGGAAAACAGTAGATTTAGGCTGTACATCAGGAAAAAGTTCTTGAATCTGAGGGTGGTGGATCCCTAGAACAGACTGTCTAGACTGTCAAGAGAGGTTGTGGAGGGCCCATCCCTGGAGACATTCAAGATCAGGCTAGATGGGGCTCTGGGCAAACTGGTCTAGTTAGAGATAGCCCTGCTTGTTGCAGGGGGATTAGATTAGATGCCCTTTGGAAGTTCCTTCCAACTCTATGATTCTATGATCATCCAGTCCAGGCATCAACCCAACCCCACTATACTCACTGAACCATGTTCCCTAGGGCGAAATGCTGCTGACCAGGGAACACACATTGTTCCTGGCTGTGGACTTAGTGTGGGACACCACCACCAATCTTCTTTCCCTGGATGTTCCCTGTCTTATTTGAACCACTAGAGCAGTGATGAACCAAATGGGACCTTCACGTGTGACCTTGGTGCACCCAGGGGGAATTTTCCACTGGCAGATCGTTGGAACTGTGCTTTTGTATGTGTGTGTGTCTGTCCTCCAATGCAAGAGGAAGCTCTAAATAGGTAATAAAGCCTTTGCTATGCTGTTGCTGGTGTTTACAAGAGCAGGAACTCAGGGAAGCACATGAGCCAGGCAGGTCTGTCTGTGTCCTGATCGCATCTCCGGTGTCCTTCTGCTGGTGCTGCTGAATTTACAGTTCAGCAAGTGTGTGCCTGCTTGAGATATTTAAAGGAGGGAATCTGAGGTGAAGCCCCATTCATTTACCCAGAGCTGACACTGGAATATTCATTATCCCATTAAATCTAACCACAGCAAAAATGAAGGCTTCCATTCGTGACGTGCCTGCAGAAAAGACTTCTTTGGTGACAAGCCTGTGTGCCAGAGCTCCCAATAGAAAATCTAGGAAGTAGAAACCATTTTCTTTATGGTAAATTTGCCTTTATGGACATTATGAGACAGGTTTCAACTGTGCTTTAAACCTGTAGTGGGTTATTGGATTCTTCCAGCTAGCCACAAGCAAGACTAGATGGAAACATATAGCTCAGAGCCAACCCCAGCCACAAGCATGAGTCGGGAATTCCCATGCAAAGAAGAAAATAAAACACAGTTTTGATATCCAGATAAGCTCTGTATAATGGCAGTTTTGCCGGGTTGGCATGGAGGTCTCTTTTTGAGGAGCAGCTCTGCACACTCCCGCCTTTCCTCCACCTTTATCCTGGGTTTGTGCTGGAGCAGAGTGAGAAGTACAGCTTGGAGAGGTGTTTGAGGCATTATTTGGACTTATTATTGGAGAAAATTGCCATAAAATGTGTGAGATTGGCCCAAAACCAGAGATGATATATTTCTTCCTTCCCTTCAACCATCCTTCCCTGGCTCCCTCCCTGGCTTTCTTCTCCACCAGGAATCCTGTCAAATTTAAAGACTGACTTAAATCGTCTTCTCTGTGAGGCATTAAAAATAATAGAACTAATGGGATGAAACACTTTGAAAGGCTACCTCTGGAGCAGGTTATCCCACTGGGAAACAGGAGGGTTGCTCTAGTTCACTCAGGTCTGTCAATGAACTTCAAATGAAAATGAAGCCCACAGTGAGGGCTGGGTTTGGTGGAGATGGCCACTTAAAGAAATGGGAGAATAAAACTGGTGTCTGTTAATGCTGAGAATGATGATTCACTCTGAATTAGTAATTTATTTAAATATGTAACTGATTGCATCAGCACAAATAATAAAAAAATGCAATCCTTCAGTTCCTCCAGCCCATAGTCCTTACAGCAGACTTTGTGCTCTGGCAAATGATATGTAAGGAAGATGCTCCTGGAAACCGGGCTTGTCAAGTGATCAATGATGATTAGAATCATAGAATGTTAGGGATTGGAAGGGATATCATCTAGTCCAACTGCCCTGCCAGAGCAGGATTATCTAGGACAGGCCACACAGGGCTGCATCCAGACAGGGTTTGAAAGTCTACAGGGCAGGATACTTCACAATCTCTCTGGTCAGCCTGTTCCAGGGCTCTGTCATACTCACAGTAAACAAGTTTCTCTTCATATTGAGGTAGAACTTTCTATGTTCAAGTTTATACCCTCTATTCCTTGTCCTATTACCTTGCCCCACAGAAATGGGATTGAGCCCTTCCAGGGAACTTCCACTCCTCATGTATTTGTAGGCATTAACAAGATCCCTCTCAGTCTTCTCTGGAGTAAACAGACCTCAGTTTTCTCAATCTGTCTTCATGGGGGAGACGCTCAAGTCTCTCAATTGTCCTCATAGCTCTCTGCTGGCTGAGGATAATCGATGTAGCTAGATTTGGAGTGTGCTTGTGATGGAGCCATCATGTTCCAGAAGATCAGGAGAGTTATTTTGCTTGGAATGCTGGTGCATTCTTTTTTTGCCACCTGTTTTAATCTTTACTTGGAAAGGTACTTAGCAAGTGAGAATAAAACATGAGCAAGGAGCAGACACAAGTGCTAAGCACCTTCAGCTTTCCCTGATGCTTGCAGAGAGCATAGATGGAAACAAAATAATCTGTAACTCTGACTGAGGGGCTTCAAAAATCTGCGTAATCAATATTTAAAGGAAGAATCACATGTTCCACAAGCACCCTTTTATATTTCATTTAAAATCCCCTTACCTGCCCTTTAGTTTTCATGGTTTTTCCTTATCTTCAGTGTTACTTAATCATATTTCAACAGGATTTGCTTCCTTGCTGCCCATCTGCTCTTCCTTTCTAGTGCCATATGAATGCCAGAACATCATCCCAATAGTTTCCTTCTAACATGCTTTGATGTCAGACAGCTAGGGATTTGGATATTTTTTAATTCAGGTTCAAGCAGAAAAGAAAAATAACTGTTTGTGGGGGTGACAGGGACTGTTTTCAAATGTAAATATCCACAACGAGGGCAGGGGAATAATGGGAGGGAAACTTGTTTAGCTCTTGCTGATGTTGAGTGTTGGTCGCTGCTGAAAACTGATGGCCATGGTTTACCCTGTTGCTGGCCATGGTAATGCTCCTCCTGGCACCAGGGAGAGGATGCAGGCAGTGGTCTCTGCGTCAAGTCTGTGCTAACAGGAGAGTCTTCCTCTAAGGATACTAGAATTATTAAACACTGAGTGGATAGGGCAAGACTGCGTTCCCCTCTAGACACCTGTGGGTTGCCAGTTAAATCTGCCTTTACTGAATTAGAGGCATCATTTTGGGAGGCCTGAGACAAACAACTTAAACAACAGGAGGAAAGAACTTGTTCGACTTTGATTTGACTAATGAATATATGCTGGAGACAAACGTATGGGCTGATGGTCTATAGGGGAAGAGGCTTCAAGAGAAAGCATGAGGCAGATGAAAAACCACCACATGGTTGGTCATGGGACCAGCAGAGGTGAAAGTATTAGAAAAGGAAGGATGGCCTTAGCAGTGGAATCAGGATTGGGCAAGAAAATGGAAAATGAAAACTAATAGGAGTGGATGGAAAGCAGTGTTGTTGTTACTATTGTTATTGTTGTCATAATTATTATTTACCAAAGCCTGGTTTGTTTTGCATCTGTTAAATAGCTTCTGTCAGAAAATTAGAAAACAGGTTTTAAATGTTGACTTTTAGTACAATGTTGTTTATTGGAGCAAAGACTGTTAGTCTTCTTTTACTAATGTCTTGTGAGTAAACATAGTGAGAATATTTGTTGTGGTAAGAGACGATTAAGATGATTAACCACTGAAATTTGGTTCCACACTGAGCACATAAGAAGGAAGACAGGGATGGCAATTACTACATTATTATAATAGAAAAGCTACTAAAGGTAGTAATGCTGGATCTCTAGTATTTATGGTTTATTTTAGAAGAGAGAGAAAGTTCTGTTTTGTCTTAAAGCAGTAGACATGAGTAGAGAAGGAGGAGAGAAACCTCATAACTGAGTAGAAATTTCAGTCGTGAGCTGTAAAAGGAAGCTGAGATGGAGATTGTGAAAAATTCAAAAGGATAAAAACAATTTTGGTTTGGTAGTTCTTCACTGGTTCTGCAGTTTGGCAGCTGTCAACATCTCAAAATATCATCTCACCCAAACTGTTGAAAGAAAGAAACCCTTTGATTTTCCCCTTGAGACTCCCAAGCTGAAAATGGACTCTTTGTAGTCTCAGCCTCATTTCAGACAGGTTTTTTTTTTCCTTTTTAGAAAACATTCTTGCTGGCAGAAACAGCTAATTCATAAATAGAGTCTCTGTTAATTAAATAAGTTTTATCGTTTTAACTTGCCTTTTAAAATGAAAAAGAAAGTAAATCTCCAACATTTCCTCCTTTATTACAGATCTTAAGGGACTAAGCATTGCATTTCTTGCACCATTAATAATGCAAATTAGGTTTTGTTTGGGCCTCACATAAGTTTATAGTTGGAAGTAAATATTTAATGCACAGATCTGGGGAATCAAACGGCACGTAACAGAAATTTTACTTTATAGTTGGATTTCCTTTATAGTTAAATTGAACTTCATACTTTTAAGTCGAGTGGTAGGAAGATGGGAGGCGCTTTTTGTTTATTTAACCTTTCCTGCTCTTGCTTTTCTTTCAGTAAAACTTTTTGTAACTTGTCATTAAATGCTGCTTTATGCCTGCAATATCTGTTTTTACTATCTTTCCAGTAGCCACAACATTTCAGCATTTAGTATCTCCTTACAGTAAAGGTTAAACATATATAGTGTGCTTTGGGCTACCAGGATTATATTTTTGGTGCCGATTATTGGCAGGGAAAACTAGGTGATTATTTACAGTAATATCTAAAAACATGTTGACTTTGCAGCAATTTTTCTTAGATTGCCTAATGAGGCAGCCGTCAGATAGCCAACTAGATTAAACGGCCCACGGGGGCCGTTTTAGAGACTAAAATACTTGGACTTGTTTATTTGTTAGCACTGGGTTAGGCTGCACTTAGGGTCTGTGTTCTACAGTAGGATTTTTTGCCCTGTGTTTTCACACATTATTCCCAAATATCTCAAAACGTCTGTAGGAACGACACAACTGCAGACAAATGACAGACGTTTGGCTGCGACATCTGTGCTTCTCTAGTGACTCTCTTTTGTGTGTGTGGGGTGGATAACAAAAAATAATAAGTTTCCTGTTATTTCTGCACGTGAAATCTGATAGGGGAAAAAAGACACCGGAGAGAATTCTTCAGTGATAAAAATTTAAATAGAGCCATTTATCAATATGACAAAGATTTGACCTGAAAGTTAAAGTGTTTGGGAGTTAAGTGAGGTTGTGTAAAGAAAGTTGAGTCTGTGCTGCAGACAGACCGTGCCTTTTGCCTGTTGTTAAATCAAAAGAAAAGGTATTGGTGAAACGATGAATTGCCTCTATCACCCCATCTAGGAACTTCTGAGGGCACTAAATATGTTCTCCACACTAACAACATATGGGAAGTCTTTCCCTTTTGCTCTTTCACTTGAAAAATGTTCGCACCATGGTGGGTTTTGTAACAGACTTGGCACCAAATTGTGCCTGTGACAGCTTTGCCAGGGAACTTGCTTGGAGCAGCATAGTGAGGAGTAGGGATGGTGACCTTGCGCTGCTGGCAGTGGGACTGGTGAACTTCACAGGTGGGGTCCCACTCCAGGATGCTCTAGGAATTCAGAAGCTGTGGGATAGTGATTGTGAGGTTAACACCATTTGCTTAAGTAAACCCTTTGCAGTGATCATCATCTTCCTCAGAGGGGTTGAGTTTGCTCATGGAGAGCAAGGCAAATGGCTGTGGGACCTGCTGTGACTGAGGTTTTGGGGGAGACATATTGGCACCCTAGTTCATTAGCTGGGACCTGCTTTTTCTTCTGGTTCCTCCAGTTCCAGGGGACTGGGGGTGGGAGAATACCCCCTACTTCCAGCTTCCCCACCGCGGAGGGAATGAGCTTGGCTCATTTTGGCTTCAAAACTACACAGATTTGAGACTATTTCCCCTCCTGTGGATTTTTCCACAGAGAGGAGCGTCGAAGACATTACTATTTATAGTGCACAGTACGGGCACACAGCATGACATCCACCGACCGGCTTTTCAAGCAAACATCCTACCAGGATGGAGGGGGGAGGCTTTCCATCTCTGTGTCCCTGAGATGCCCTGTTCCCCCTCCTGGGGAGGTGGGTAATCACACAGGGGTAGCACTCATCTCGCTTTGTCTATAGGTTTATTTTTCTTCTTTTAGATAGAGATGTTTGCCCCCCACTGCCATGAATCTGATCATGAGGTTCAAAGTCAACACAAGTTTTCAGCACAGATAATATGAGTTTGAAGGGGAAGGAGCAGGACCCAAAGCAATGACATTAAAAGGGGTTCACAAAGCATCTCTAGAGACTGTTTTGGGAATGGACCATTTGTTGGGGGGAGGAAAATGAGGATAGAAAAGTGGGTTTACCTGTGTTGGGGAGCTTTTGAGGGGATGAGGATCAGCAACAGGACTAGACTGCTTGTTCCACACCTGACCGCTGGGTCAGTGTCCCTTTGCATTCATGTATGGGTTCAGGAAATCAGAACATCTTCATCTAAGCTCCATTCTTGATAAGGGAAAGATAGCTGACAATGACCACAAAAATAACAGTAAGCAGTTGGAGAGGCCCAGCTCAAATCGTGCTCTGTCAACAGCTTTGCAATCTGTATAAATATGAGCAGAAAAACAAACAGCTCTGATTTCTCTTTAAGAGGGTGAGTAGCCATTGTCATCGATTTAAATGAGGATGTTTTGCTTGTACTGTATGTAAATTCCTTCTTGGCAAATAACCCATGTCCCCTGATGTATGTGTATTTTGGGTCTGTGTGGTTCTGGTCTCTGTGAAATACAATGCCATTTGATAGCACACAGCAGTCCTTGCACGGAATGTCAAGTTTTATTATTTTCTGTGTGTGAGCGCTTCTCACATATCCATAAAAGAGTTTACACATTTCTAATTACTCATTCAAAAAGAGACTTTCCAGCACTTTTTAAAAGAGAGCCAAATTTTTCCCTACTGTGTTCTGTTTTTACAGCTTGTGCAAAGCTTATTTAACGAAAGTTTAAGTAATCAGCAAAAGTCATTTCTGAGAGAAGACTGACAGATATGAAGACTCTTTTCACACTTCATAAGAGGTGGAGATAGTAGTCATAAAATTTACAGCTGAATAGGACTCTGTTTAGCTTAAGTTATAGAATTATTGGTGCTCCAGGCATATGATCGGGTTTTTAGGGAGGTTAAGGACTTTTTTATTTTAAAAATTGATTAGATAAGATTTGTATAGCTGAGCTATGAGGGAGCAATGCTAAGAGCAATGTAACGCTCCAAACGCAGCAACCTGCACGATCCTAT
This sequence comes from Upupa epops, assembly GCA_013397515.1. Lineage (NCBI taxonomy): Eukaryota > Metazoa > Chordata > Aves > Bucerotiformes > Upupidae > Upupa > Upupa epops. Next base: position 22,774 of record VZRI01006529.1, on the reverse strand, counting down.
GAGGCTGACATAGCTCTGAAAATACGCGTTTGCTGCTGACTTAGCTTCACGATATGTTAATAAAAATACTAGCTATCTGTTGCTTTCACAGAGGCTCACCTCTGGCTATGAAAGTCTGAATTCCCAGCCTGTGGAAATGAACAGATGGAGTATAGTGGTAAGAAAAAAGAGTCAGGAGGGAGGTCAGCACCATCAGCAGCTCTGCCCCAGCTTCTGCAGAGCAGGGACATGCAAGTTTTGCTCTGTGATGGACTGGGCTCTAGAGTGCATAAGCGACTTCTCCTTCAGGTTGTGCCAGCTATTCTGTTCAAAAAGGCTGAACAGAAAAGGTAGAATTTGGCTGTGTTATGAGACCAAGAAATGAGAGATTTCCATTGCAGCTCCTATAGATGGGAGAGTTATAGGCATTTGAGTGTGAATCTTTCCAAAGATTATGAGATGCTGAGAAGTTGTGGCAGTGGGTAGCACTTACAAACGCTTATGGTAACGTGTAAATAAGCAAACAAAAGCAATTACTGAAGGCATTGAAATGTTTCACTCTCTGTATCATCCTTTGAATCCTTTTTCTCTCCTTGCTTTGTAGTGCTTTAGATGTAACTGCTTACCCAGGAACAAAGAGCAGAGAGGCTGTCAGAGTTCTTTAAAACAACATACATTGTGTGAACTGGAATCTAGTCCCACTGCAGTTGCCTTGAGGTTTGCCATTGGTCTCAGTAGAACAAGAACCAGATCAGGGAGGAGGCATCCTTCCCCCTCTGCATGGAAACCATGAGGTAATATTAACACAATGAGGTTGTTCACCCTACAACCTGCAGTAGTGTGTGGCTTAATTAATGTTTATATATATAATATATAATGTTTCTAATAATAAAATATGTACAATAACATATATTAGCTTTATATATATAATCCACTTTTGTGTGAGACACCTTCATAAAGCTCAGTCTTGCACTGGATTAAAGTGGTGTCTTGGTAACATTTATTTATGTTATAAATTGCAGAGGCACTTTGTTACTGTCCATGAGCTGGTTTTCATGCTGAAAGCTTCAGTGTTTAAGATGCACAGTGTTGTGTTGGGCAGAGTCTGAGTCCTAGAGAAATTATGCTGAGGTGCCTTTGCACATCTGGTATTTGTGTAAAAAAAGTCTGTGTACGGTGCATTGTGTTGTCAGGGAGTTGAACTAGATGACCTTTAGAGGTCCATTTCAACCCAGTTCATTCTATGATTCCATGTGAGAGCTGATACACACGTGCCATTAGCTGCTGTAACAAACGCTTCAACTAAACGTGGAGAAAATCCTCTGATGTGCTTATGCAATGCAGAAGTATTTATATCAGTTTGTAAGTTCCTGGTGTTTACCTCCAACATCTATTTCAACTCAGCATATGGTTTTGAACAGAGAATTCAGGGACTTGTGGGAGAAGTGCTTTGATTTGTCAGACCCTACGGGTTTCCAGCTTAGGCTGCTGATACCAATGAGTCCCAAATCCTGTTTGGTTGACTCAGAGGACTGTATTCAGGAGGCATTGAGTGATCCTGCATTCAAACAGTTAATTTGCACTATGTTCTGTTAAAGAAAAGGAAAACTGTCACCCTGTCATTTTAGAGTCTGACACTAAGCTTGTCAAAAGAGACAGCTGTTAAACTGAATTACTGTTGACATGCGGAGAAACAGCCCTTGCCAGATGTAAAGGACATCTGTGGCAATGAAGTGGTACAGGGTGGCTTTTAAAATGTGGTCATACTGGTATTTGAATGGAGCATCTATGGCATTAAAGTGTGGCCTTGACTCAGGTGGTTTAAAGCAGCCAAGCAGAGCCAATGAGAGGCATAAAGCCATGCTGATCTGTTGCTGTATCCATAACTTATGCAAAAATGGGAAAAGAGTGTGTTGTCAAAGCCACTATGCTTTCTTGTATCCAGGAGGATGTGGATTTAAAACACAGCAGGAAATGTTTAGTATTTTGGGGTCCTTGGGTTGTGTAGGTAGGTGAGGTGTAAATTCATTAGGTGGATTAGGCAGGGAATGAATAAAAACAAGTCACTGAGTCATCAGCTCAGGGAAGAATTCCAGAGCCTGTTGAGATTTAGGTGCTGAGGGCTGGATGTGCCTTGCCTCACTGGTGGGTCCAATAGGTGTGTGGAGTCGATGCTGGGGACCCCTCCTTGGGTGATGAGATCAAATCAAAATGTAAATAGCTACATGGAGAGTCCTGTAAGATTTTCTCTCTGTGTCTTAACATGATTTTCATAGAAAAGTGGGGATACCAAATTCATTTCGTACGTTTATTTTCTTTTAGATATGATATTTTAAAAATATGATGAATATTTAATAACTGAGTGATGGAACCAGCAGTAGGGAGTTCTGTACGTTACATAAGCATGGCAGGCTTTGATTTGCATGTTTTTATGGTAGAAATAAAGCTGGTTGGGGGGGATAAAAAGTATCAGTTAAGCAATTTTGCTAAATGTCTGAAAAATGAAATGTTATGAGATGAAGCATGTATTCATTATGAACTGAAATTGATGTTTGAAGCTAAAAAAAACATATAAAATTCAGGCCAAACATCATTTTGAATATGTTAGCAGATCATATCTTGAGGATTTATTTGTATGTTTAGTGGTGGCAGAAACCAAAGAGTTTGCCATCTGTGGGGAAGGAGGAAAATGCTGCTTCTAAATCATAGAGACAAAGCTGCTCCTTCCTGCAGGATTTGTTCTGGATAGCAAAACTTCTGGAAGAGACTGGTGTGAGAGGTCTTCTCCTTCTTGTCAGAGGGAAGTTTGCTTTTCAAGGTTTCTCTTTGCAGTAAGGCTGATGTCAGATGAGGTGGGCTTATTCCTTCAAGGACAGTGAAATGATCAGAGCCCCTTTAGGGCTTGAGTTGTTGCCCTGTGTCGCTCTGGGAGCATTATTTCACCCCTTGGGAGCTTTTTAGCATCCTGTGCTGCCCAAAGTGCTTTACTACCATCACTTACCACTACATCCCCAAGAGCTGGAGGTCTGTGTCCATGGTCTAGCTAGATGTTCTCCAGATTGCATGGTAGCTCATGATTTATGGGGTAATTTTCTGCAGGGTGGATTGCTGCTGTGTACCGCCTCTGCCAGGTCCGATCAAGGGCCACCAGCACATGTAACCAGCAGCGCTCCCACTGGTCCATATGGCCGTGGGTAGATGTGGCACAGCAGGAGGAGAGTTTGCAGCTACAAATATCTGTGATGTAACACAGCTCATCCTAAAAGCACATTTATCAGCAGCTGTCAGAGGTCTGCCATGTATGAGGAGGCAGTGAATAGTGTCAGCAAGCAGGGAGTAGCGGTTGTGTTTCTGCAGTCTCCAAGAGTCAGTGCCTCATGCTTTGTCCTAGTCTATGCTGGCAGACGTCTAAGAGGAGCAGTCAAGGTGATGGTGCTCTTCTGGGTCTGGAGACCACTGGTATATTTTTGGGGTTCACAATGTTAATTGTAGACTTAATTCTTCAAGAGTAAATTTGATATGCAATCAATGTATCTGCTTTAGAGCAGCTCATTTCTCACCCTGTGGGGTTTGGCAAGACCTTGGTGACAATAAAACATAAGAAAACTATTTCTAAAAACATTTTGAATGTTTTTTAGCTTGTGGATGACAATGAAGCAGGTGGTTGCCTAGCAAGACTATCACAGTCTCAAAATGTGTGCTCTGGGGATCACTGGAAGCCACTGGAGCTTCCAGCCTCCAAGGAGGGCAAGACAGATCCAGGAGGAAATTAGGGTGATTTTCCACCTTTCTGCACATCTCTTGTGTGTGACCTACTAACATCCACACTGATGTGTCTGCAGAGAGAGCTCTGGTTCAGACCCATCCCTGGTGTTGTACTGGAATGAAGCTCTCGATGTGGTCTTCACCCTGCCAACCTTACAGGAGTTGTGTGGGCAAAACATCAAGTATTTATTGGAAAGGCTGTTGTAGGCTGCAGTAAAAAATTCTCGATATCCACTGTTGGCTGATTCAGCAGAGCTACAGATCTGTGATGGAGGTTTCATTTAGCACAGACTCACCTCTTTACGTGAGTTTAGCTGTGCTGTAATTACTAACTTTCTATAAACACAAGGTGGAACACTTAAATAAACAGGAACAAGCTTATTATTAGACAGCAGGTTTTTCTGCAATAGCTCATATAATATCATCATTAGTTTATTCAAGCTTGCTGTGAAAAAGCTCCTGCTCCTAATCTAAGCTCTTTCATAGAGATTCCAGCTTTGATTGACACCAAAACAAAATATCTAACCTATAAATTATAATGCCTGATTGAAATGGTGTGTGAATACCTTTTTCGTAAGAATCATTAGTGTGCAACATATGCAATTCAAAGAAAATACAAAATATTTTACCAAGATAATAATAAGGCAGGACATGGCTCTTTCAGTGAGTGTTCTTGCCATATGTTCATATTAATAGTTATCATCAAAGAAACCTGACAAACAAGTCCTGTATCAACAGAACTTCATCAGGGGATCAGCCCTGAGTCAAAAATTATAGTAGCTATATCTGTTTTGAACATTCACCCCAGCTTTGGAGCGGTCAGGCAAGGAAATTTCAGTCACTGGAAAGTCAGGTTTGGAAAGATGATTCCACTCACCTGTTTGTTGGTGCTAGGAAGGAATCTCTCTTTCTCTCATTCAGGCCAAGAAATGAAACTGTCAGAGTGTTGTATTGACTGGGAGATGCTCTGGCCCTTATGCTGACACAGTGAGCGGGACGAATTAGTCCCACTGAAGGTGTAACCCCAAGCTTGAGTTTTCCATTCCCGTATCACAGACAGCATGGGAATGGGCTCACTGACTAAGAGGAAATAATGCATAATGGCTTCTCACAATGTGTCTGTTTGTCTGGGAATGCTGCTGTCTCCAGGGAGGAGAGGGACTCCTCACTACACTTGAAACACCACATTTCCAACTGGGCTTTCTAATTCAGCTGTAGCTCAATAAACTTCATTCCTGTAAGAAGGATGTCACAGAAATAGATGTTTTTCTGTCCATAACCCTAGTGCCATGGGCTGACAGTTTGGTTGGAAGAGCCATCTTACAGAGCTAGTGCTTGGTAAGTACCCTTAATGTGCTTTAATTTGGCTGTACTAGGCCCATAGTGGAGGATGTGGCTCTTACCCCTAGAGATAGGCTATGTAAAATCATTCAAGAATAGGGTTTAGTGGTGGCTTGGCATAGCTGGGTTGGATTTGATGAGCTTGAAGGTCTTTTCTAACCTAAATGATTCTATGAATCTATTTCAGGTTAGATCTGAGTCCATCTTGTATATTACTAATTTTTTTCCTTGAATTTGTCTTTTACCTCTTGCTTGCATGGTGGTTTCTATGACTATTTTCCTGCACAAAAGTATTCTTTTATTTTTTTTTCCATTTTCTCTGTGGTATGAATGACAGGAATCTGTATTTGCAGACTGAAGTGGCTTTTACCTTTCCTTGCTTGGATGTTCATGGCATGTTTCTGGCAAACACCTAGAATTCCATTTCCAAGGCTGTGGACAGCAAAGGGCATGTTGTACAGAGATAAAATGAAACCAATGCAAATAAGTTTCCTCACAGCATGATAGGAACCCTTCTCAATGTTGGAAACCATCAAAGTAGCTGTTATGCATGGATGCTGTAGTTTCATGTCCAGTCAAACCATGAGGCAAAACTTACTCTGAATTTATGCAGTTTAACAGCACAAGGAGTTTGGGATCTTCCTAGACTAGAACCTTGCCACCTCCTCAGTACTTTTAGTAATGCAAAGACTTTTGCAATCCAAGATACACTAGTCTTAAGGTAAGCTAATGAGGAATTATATTGTTCTTTAGTGTAGATTTCCCTTGCATGTAATTCTTGAAGGTCACCTGCAAACCTACCTACTCTTTACTAACTGACTTGTTAAACTACCTTCTATATAAATGTACTGATACCTATCCACCTATACAGATTTATATATATATACACACACAGGTTTTCTAATATATTTATGTAGTTTTCTGTATATATATACATATATATATATATACACACACCTAATCTGACTTAAGCTACAGAAGAACTGCAGATAAGCCAGGAAAGAAGGAAGGCTACTCCTTTTTCATCTTTGTGTTGAGCAAGTTTCTTGCTTTAAAGTCTTTTTCATGATCATTTAATCTTATTTGAAGCCCTGTGAAAAGTCAGGTAATATTTTTAGACCTGGCCCATGCCCATAAAGGTGATTTAAGATTAGTTCCATAGGTAAAACCAACTTCTCCAAACATTAGCCTTTTCTCTTTTTAACCATAAATGTGGATATTCTACTTTTCCTGCTTAATTTGCCTGCTCTAGCAGGACCATAGGGTTGGATGTTCTTCAGAGAGTCCCTTGCATTCTGTGATTCTGTGAGTTTTCTTTTTAGAAATGCTGTTTATGATGCTGAACTAAGTGGCCACACAACGAAAAGATTTTTTCTTTAAATTAAATGGAAAAAAACATCATTTCCCTATGTAAGCAGATCTAATTTTGTAATAGGAGCAGAGTTATGGCTATTTTTTATTTTTCTTTGGCATTTTTCCTACACTATAAATTATACAGATATAGGTAAAGATGAGGACAGAGATGCTCAGGTATCAGTAATGTTCACTGAGTAGCTGATATATAGAAATGGGAGTCTCCTGGGGCTGATGTTCAACCAGATGACCAACATTCTTTGCATTTTATTTACCTGTCTGGTTACTTAGTGCATCTTACCGTTTCTCTTATGTGAATTAATTTACTCTGTAAAGCACTTCTTGTGATAATCAATGACATGTTACACTGAAAACTCACAGGAAAGATTAATTAAATGGAAAGTGTGCAAGAGAAACCTTCAAATTTTGTATTTCTAATGACCCAGGAATTTAGAGCTTTCTTTATGCTGCTATGTCACGAGTTACAGGAGAGGTTATTGCCTTGAGCCACATGGAGCTGGAATAGCTTAGAGTGTGGTGATATTTTCCAGACATACCAAAACCAGTTCACTTGTCACCAATATCCACAGGAAATAATAATCTGTTTATACATCACATTTCTCTGAGTTCTGCGAGGTTCTTGTTATGAATTCCTTCCAGCTGCTTTTCTCATTCCCACAGTAGAATTGCACATCAAGGTTTAGTACTTGCCCATCAGTTACCCTGACAATTATTGACTGATAACCACTGGTAATTCAAACTCTCTGACAATCTTTGATCAGGATTTTGTGGCATTACTACACTTGAAAATGTTGCCTGCTCCGTAAAGGTCTTGAGCTTCTGGATGGGTGGCTAACACAGCCACCTTTTCTGGATCCTTGAGGAGAAAGAGGTTAATAATATGAAACATGGAACTTTTACAGCCTAGAAATATTGCATACAACTGGGAGTCGATTAGGAGCTTCCACTTGCTGCTCCATGGCAGCAATATGTGTCATTGCCTCTGAGGAAGCAATGGATAGTTGCCAGACAGCGGCTGAGGATACTTTTAACTTGCCCAGTGATTTCTGGTGAAAGTAAAGCCATAAATTAAAGCAATTAGAACAAGGTTAAAAATAAAAGTTATGGCTAAGGTCCTTTCCTTGACATTCTTCGCACCACTGGTTTTGCAGCACACAGGCTTTCAGTTCTGGTTTGTTCCTCACCAAATCACTGCTCACCTCTATTAATATCCTCATGTCTATCATAGATTTATGTTTTCTTTAAGATCAGTATGTACATGTTCAGAGCAGAGCAGGGGAGCTGCTACCTTGCTATTTTAGAAAGCGATCAAACACAAACTGGGAAGATTTCCCATCCTGAGAAGGGTCAAGCCACCCACAACAGCAATTACTTTAAAGTAACCTGGGAGAAGAAGGATAATAAGCAAGGGAGGGATGAATCCTATATCCAGTTTTAAGACAGCAAGAATTTAAGTCAATTTAGCTCTATGTGCTAATTAAAAGAGCCACAAAGTGGTAACAATATAGGGGATGAATCCTTTAAAGTGCAGGTAGCCAGCAGAAATCTGTGTGAACAGATGACACAGGCTGTGCTTTTGGTTGCCAGCTAGTTGACTGTATTAAAAACTAGTGGCAATGCATAACAGCTTTTTGTTGGGGGACAGCAGCTGGGGAATATGGTATAGAGTGATTTGGCAGTGCTGTGTTGAAGGATGGATTTGATGATCTTAAAGGTCTCCCAAAGAGAGATTCTGTGATTCTGTAATTGCTGGAGGGCTGTTGCACTCTGCTGTAGGATAGGGAAGGCAGTACTGTAAGGGTGTATAGGAAAACCAAATTTCCACCCCAAATGAATGAAACCTAAGGTGTAAATGCATGACTTAACCCTCAACTATGGGGTTTGGGGGAGAAAACAAACTAAACTGTTAGTACTGTCTTGAACCCATTTGGTCCCTGAATCAAAAGCTGGGTATTTAACTGGCTCCTGTGTGATTTTATTGAAGTAAATTTATAGAAAGTTCTTGAGTTAATGTTTTGGTCCAATCTTTTTGGTGCTTCAGGGACTGCTATTGATTACAGGGCTGCCTTTCAGTCTAGTCTCTCCTTCACCAGCCTTTGCAATTCAGCGGGGCTCACGGATTTTAGCACTTTGGAAATCAGACCCTAAATTCTGATGTCTACAAAACATAAAAGAGGTTGAATTGTCTATATTTTGCCCTCATCCTACACTATATTCCTTGAAGACAAGAGCAAAAATATCATACGAACTTTTCTCTTTGCATGAAGGTACTTCAACAGCAGAGGAGGCTTGCTTCCAGCAAAGAAAACATTTGTCAGAGAACCAAAAATGTTTGATATGCTGTTGGATCTGGTAAACTTTGTTAGTGAACAGTAGCACAGTGCTGATAATTTTAAGAACTCACAGGGTTTTCAGCAGTAAAAGATCCCCAGTGATTTCTAAGCTCAGTGGGAAAATGCAGCTCATAATTCTACGGCAGAAGGGGTGGAAGGAGAGGGGAGCAGTTCTGCACTTAGTTTCAGGAACCCAAAACCACAGTTAAAGGTGTTTGAGTGGAGCAAAAATGATGATATCTTGGGGCATAAATGTTAAATTCAAGAATTTTTGTGTTAAACATAACATTGGGAAGAGCCTATCTGGAAGTCCTCAAGTCACTGGAGACTTGTTGCCGCATGGTGTATGGGGAGATAGTCTGGTGTAACAGAGGGATCATCCTCTAACTTGTTCTGCAGCATGCTGTGATACATTGTGGGTAGATGAAGTGATTGCAGGAGGAGTCAAGAAAAATGGAGAAAGGTTCGGGCCAGAGAAGTATGGCCAAAGCTGACGGATATACTGGTTTCCTGAAATGGCAGAAAGAATATCAACTTGTCAAGAATAACTGATGCTAAGGTACAGGATTGGCAGATGCAGAGTCAACCAGCCCTGGATGATTCTGCCCTGGTGAGACCTTACCCAGAGTCCTGAGTCTAGTTCTGAAGCCCCCAGCACAAGAAGGACAAGGATCTGTTGGAGTAAGTTCAGGTGAGGCCACAAAAACGCTCAGGGGGCAGGAGCCCCTCTGGTCTGAGAGAGTTTGGATTGTTTAACATGAAGAGGAGAAGGCTCTTGGGGGATCTTATAGGGGCCTGGACGATACCTAAGAGATTCCTGCAACAGGGCTAGGGAAGACTGTTCATAAAGGCAGGGAATGATAGGAAGAGGGGTCATGGTTTGAAGCTGGAAAAAGGTAGATTTAGGCTGGACATTAGGGGAAAGTTCTTTAATCAGAGGGTGGGGGATCTCCGGAACAGGCTGCCTAGAGAGGTGGTGGAGGCCCCATCCCTGGAGCCATTCGAAGTCAGGCTGGATGGGGCTCTGGGCAAGCTGGTCTGGAGAGTGATGGCCCTGCTTGTTGTAGGGGGATTAGATTAGATGGCATTTGGAGGTTCTTTCCAAACCTATGATTCTGTGAGTCAAGTAATTATAAGGAAATTGAACCTGGAGAGAGTCAGGGAAGGAACAGCAAAGCCACCAGCAAAAGGCAGTGCAGGAATTCTCTAACATGTTCTAGAGAAAAAATCGAGGTGCCATGGAGAGGGAAGCCGTGTGGGCACCTGTTGTGACAGCTGTGGCTGAGCATACAATGACCAGATCAGAGTGAATAATGAGAGAATCTGCTCATTTAAGAGTATATACACAAACCCAGCAGGGACATGAAACTGTTTTGCTTTGTATTACTGATGTGTTATTGGAGTCATGTCTCTGGCTGTGTCCTAGAGTGGGTTCAAAACAATTACTTATATAACACAGGGTATATTTGAGAGGACAGGGAAGGGAGAAATGTGTGTATTTCAATTTCTAGTTAAGAAATAAAATTAAATTATACTTTTCTGAATAGATTTACTGATTTATGTTTTTTCCCCACACACGCATGTTCATCTCGAGGTCTAGATGTGCCTGTGAAACTTGAACTGCAAAGTAATTGGTGGGTCACACTAAACCCCCGGATGTATCTCTTGCCAACTGCTGGGTCATACCCTAACCTGAACTACATTAGTCTCATTCCTTTGTTATTTCTAAGCTCAGCTCTCCAAATGTTGCAGCCTGTCTGTGGATGGCTCCAGCCTGGTTCACAGTGACCAGAGCTTGAAAAGAAAGTTGTAGAGAGGTGAGGATCTGTCTATTCTCTCAGGTCACAAAAGGAAACAGTCTTGAGTTGTACCAGGGGAGAGTTAAGAGTGGACATCAGAAAAATTTCTTCCCCGACAGAGTGGTTAGGGATAGAAACAGGCTGTCCATGGTGATGGTGGAGTCACTATTCCTGGAGAATTTCAAAAAACAAATAGATGTGGCCCTAGGAAACATGTTTTAGTGGGAATGGTGGGGTTGGGCTGATGGTTGGACCTGATGATCTTGTAGGTCTCTTCCAACCTTGATGATTCTAAGTAGACAGGTGTCCTGTGGATTAGTTTTGGGGGTAAAAAGACTGATTTGGAAGTGATAAAATCCCATCTCCAGCAAAATTCCACCATATGAGAAAGAAAATTGCATGCACTGCCCACCTACAGGGAAGAGTAATGTGCAGGGCAACATCAGGGGAAACAAAAGGAAAACAAACTCTACAGAGAGGTTGTCTGGGCACCAAGTAGCCACATGGTCTGATGGAACTGCCCACACTGCAAAGCTGATTCTCAAATAATGGCAATCTATGCAAGAACAGCCTCTGCTGCTTGATTTTAAAATGAAAAGCACATTGAGAAACTTCAAATGCAGAGACAAGATTTGTGGAATGTAAATACCTGGTGAGTGCAACCAACCGGCACAAAATATATTTAGGGGGAGCTGGAGCTCAGTCCCAACCAGAGAGCACTGTTTTCAGATCATCATGCACAGGGAATAAATTACAGCAGGGTTTGTCAACTAATCTGGTTAAGGTATGAATTCTTTATCTATTAATCAATGTAGGGAAGCATGAAGGCCTTATAAACCATTCATCTCACTTTAGATTCTTGTTTAGATTTAATAAGTCTTGTTCTGATTTGATTGGAAAAAATAGAGGTACCCTTGAATCTAGAGGTGTCCAATGGACAATCTCGGGTGGTGTTTAGTGCTGGGACATCCTCAAGGCAACAGGTCAACTCATTTGAATGCTTTTTTTCCAAAATGAACAACCATAAAACCTGTTTGTAGGGTGAAACTGTCACTCTCAAGCAGATAAAAAAGGATGCTCAGGGTGCCAGCACCTCTCCAACAGGAACTGCCAACAAGAGCTGGTGTCTCTTGTGCCTACAGAGGTTTTCTCCACCCCTTTATTGTTATATGAAAGTACCAGAAGGATATTTGAAATGGAAAATTCATTTTTTCACCTTTTATCCCAATTCCGTCTACTGCTTTCAGTGTTAAAAATGTCATTAATCATAGTAGCAACAGAGTCAGATACATGTTTTACTTTTTCTTAAAATCCCCCAATTTGTTTACCTTTTCACCCCATAAGTTCCATGGACATTACAGACAAGGCTGTACCACCCCTACATACTTATGCTTTATACCATGCATGCAGGATGTGGTACAAGTCGTTGCTACTCCAAGCACAGAAAGCCCCAGCGGGCCACTAGCATTTAATGTAGTTTTAGGTTGACTTTAAATCAGCAACATTTGCTGCTTGTTTGTTGGTTTTCTTCTTAGAAGAGAATATTTAAAATGCTTTTCTAAAATGAAAAGTCATTACTAAGCCTTTGAGTCCTCCACACAAGACTCCAAAACTGCAGGTTCACAAAAACCCCATGCACTTAAGATGATAAACGTTGATGCCTGCTTATTATGGATAAATATTGTTCTCTAGGTAGTGCCTGGAAACTTTAATTAATTTCAGTTCCGCCCTGTTTTTGCCCACGTATGCAGATTTCAAATCTGTGCCTTCACCGCTTTTTTGACACCGTGCAATGATGTATCGGAGCTTTCAGATGTCTGGCTCCAAGAGTTGTGAAATGATAAAACAAACAAACCCAACCATTTCATCCTTGTCAGTCTCATTCTCAGTGGACAGATGCCCTGGTGCTAGAAAAGCATCATCCCATGCAATACCTCTTGGCAGTGTCAAAAGAAAATTTTAAAGAAGGAAGACAACAACAACAAAAAAAAGCCAGAGATGATCTAGATGCAAAAGGCAAAGTGACTTCTCATCTCACGGCCACACTGGAGCTCCGGGGTAAGGCTGCCTGGGTGCTCTGCTGCCTTTGTGCATGAGTAAGTGCTTCCTGCTCTCCCACATAATCAATCTGAGCTGCTTCTGAAGCAAGTTGCCTCTCAACAGTGATGGATTAATGGCTGAAGGACCAGGTTTGTGCATTGAGGTTCCTGGAATGAGCTGAGCTCGTTGTTAGAGCTTGTGGATTGCATCATTAATTAATTAAATGGTATCATTAATTATGGATTTAAATATTTTATTGAATGCTTAGCCCATGGGAATTGACTAAACCTTCAATGAAAATGGGAGGGTTTGGTTGTACCACTTGCGTGTGGCCGTGGTTCTGTCCTTTTGAAGAGCACTGCTGGATGTCCCAGCCCAGTTCTCCTCTGGAGCAAAGCAGGGGAGGGGGATGAAGCTTCAGAATCCTCCAGATTCAGCTGAATATCTGCGATTGTGCAGTTGTGGCAGGGCACAGCACCAGCCCAGCTAGCCCTGCCACGGTGCACAAAACTATCCTGAAAGTCATGCGAGAGGTGATGAAAAAGCTGCTAGGTTTACCACATGTGAAAACTGGCTGTGATTAGGAACTGCTTTTGGTACAGATGAGGTTTTCTTTTTGGCTAATGATTTGTTTTCAGTGTCACACATGGCATCATGAGAAGTTGAGGCAGTCGGGCATTTTTAATGAATTCCTATTGCCTGCATATTAGTAGGAATATTTCCACCGCAGCAAACACCATAAACAGTTTCCACACTGGGGTATGTTATACTGCCACCAGAATTGGTTCTTCTGATGGTTCATTTCTTTTATGCTGAGAATTCAGGGCCAATTCAGCTCGGTTTTATGCATCATTAGAGATTTACAATTACTTTGCTATAGTTTCTTTCTGGAAGCCGATCTCTCATGGTTAATGCTATGGGAGCCCTGTTGTGTAGAGGCTGATATTAGCCACCTTATAGCAATAAAGCATTTGAGAAGGATTTAGAATTATGAGTGGCTAAATTCTCCATGCAGTGACTGTAACACCGTTATCCCTTGCTGAGCTTGGGTTGAAATACTTCTATTTTTTTCCCACCCCTTCTCCTCAAATTAGGAAAAAATGTTGTTTCTTCATGAGGTTTGACATCATTTACTCATGGAAATGAGGAATTGTGAGAAATTCCGTTTGGATTTCATGATGCCTAAAATACATTTACATTGTATTTGCATATGAGAAGAAGGCATCCTCATTATTTTTTAAATCTCAATTTTTCAACATATAATCATTGTTTGGGAATTCATTTTTTTTATATTTAGATTCTATGTGTACTTCTCACAGCAGATAAATGTCCCTGTCTTTGCCTTTGGACAATAAGCAGTGTTATATTGAAGTTCTTTTTATATATACACATAGCTGTATAACATATATATTTTCCATATTTTATATAATATATATAAAGATGTGTTGTAATCCACATAATCCATGTCTTAGGCAAATACGTTCTTACACAGAAACAAACACGATATGCAGCAATCTGTGAGTCCCTGATCTAAAGGCCATTAAAATCAATGAAAATATTCCAAATTAACTTTTATGGCCTTTAGCTCAGGCTCTAAATGGGCAAATTACAGTTATGGAGTTTCCCCCTCACATACCTGTGTGCTACATTTAATATATTTAACGGAATTGAAATTACTTGCTATTCCTTTTCATGCTTTTTTAGGATAAGAATTTGCCAAGGGCATCAACAGCAGTTTTCCCAGGCTTCAGCACCAGGATTATAAAGTCAATCCACAAATGACTGGAATCTTGGAGAGAACAGCCACAGTTATCAGAGAGGCTTTGACGACAGCAAGGACAGCAGTGCTATCTGCCTTGTTCCATCAGAGAGGCTCGTTGCCTCACATTATCACAGTCAAGACATCAGCACCAGTCATCGCTCCCAAGGGAACTGGCTCCAACTTTTAAGGGTAGATGCTTCTGCTTTGTTTCAGACAAATCAAACCAAGTTTGTTTGTGTGGGGTTGGAAGAAAGGGCTGCAGGGCAAGGTGGCATTAGGGTTGAGATTCAGAGGTAGGATTGCCCAATGAACTGGGTGATATCACTTCTTTTCCAGGGTTCTTCTATCCCATCGAGAATGCACAGAGCTCATCTCCACATCTGCAATGCCTTAAGCTGCAGTTAAGTGTGAAAAGAGATGCCTCTACCTGCTCTTTCTAGGTACCTTTTGATAAAAAAACCCCACTGTTGGAGCAAGACTGGAAATAAGGCATCAAGATATCTGATTAAACCTCTTAGGAAACTGTCACTAATCACCTTCTCTGCTCTTGATGGGTTGTATTTATGCCTTATAAATAGTCTTGCTATGTGTGTGCACCCCATAAATCACATCCAGCCCTTGTATGTGATGTATAAGCACATCCTATAGAACACACACCACTACAGATGCCAAACTCCCACAGAGTTCATCACTGGAAAATGTTTAAAGGATCTGATCCTTAATATTTAATGAGCAAGATGCTATTTCCTTCCCCAGCTTTTATCTCTGCTTCGGCACAGTCATTAAATTTGTTGTTTCCTTGCAAGATTATATAATTTATGACCTAATTTTAGGCCTTTGTGTAACTTTGCTAAAACCCTTGTGGCATATCCAAATTTCTTTGTATGGAGCATTTCAATATCAGACACCAGCTAGAAGTCAACTGTTCAACTCAGAGCTGCCCATCAGGAAGGAGTTACAAGCATTAAAGGAAAACAGCCCAGCAACATTCAGATCGGGAAGGGGCTTTTTTTAATTTCCCTGTAAAAATATGATTTAGCAGCATTTCCAGAGGCAGCTGTACATGCCTGTTGGCAGGAATCCCCAGGTAATAACGCAATCACCCAGCAGCTCCCATCACTTACAATATTTTCATGCAGCAGCTTCTGACTTTCAGGCCACTCTCGGACAGAAATGAGGGAGGGATGTGCAGAGCTGGGAAAACAGGTGAAGGATGACATTTACTATTTCAAAGTGACTATCAACCCCTCTTCCTCTGAAAAAAGCATCTCTTTGCAGCCCCAGCCTGGCTGGAGGGATGATTCTGCTGTGCCAAGTGCTGCCAGGTAACTCCTAAATGAATTCTGCTGAAGCTACAGCTACATTTTCTAAACTTTTTATTTTGTGGTGCCTTCTGTATGTCCAGGGCAATCCAGCAGTGTTGTAAGTGGTGCCAGGAGTTTCAGGAGTTTTGTCAATTTAACTACATCTTTTGGACCAGTCTTTCATCAACTGTAATGTATTGGCTCTTGCATTAAGAGTAATAATAAGAGCAATAACAAGCGCAATAAGAAGTGCAGTAAGAGCAATTTATTCTGGTGTCTGGAAGAGAAATGAAGTTTAGGACGAGGTTAGACCATAGAATCACAGAATGTTAGTGGGTGGAAGGGACTTCTAGAGATCATCTAGAGAATTTTTCCCCTTTTGTCTTACAACAAATCAACAGCTGAGCTCTCCCACTAAGCCAGGCTCTGGAAACAAGTGGGCACTGGGCTGACACAAGCCCACAACCCAAGAGAAATGTTTGGGTTTTTTGCTTGCCTGAAGGTTATGGATCTGGCAATGGGGCTGAAGCCCTTGGCCTCCAGCTCCACCAAGTGAGTGTGGACAGAGGAGAGAGTAGATTTGGCAGCCTCCCTTGCTTACAGAATGTGGGGGTTTGGAAGGGATTCCCTAGGGCAGGTCACACAAGGCTGTATCCAGGTGGGTTTTGAAAGTTTTCAGAGCAGGAGACACTACAACCTCTCTGGGCAGCCTGTTCCAGGGCTCCATCTCCCTCACAGTACCCCATGTTGAGGTGGCTCTTCCTATGTTCCAGCTTATTTTCATTATTCTTTGTCCTGTTACTGGGCACCACTGTAAGAGACTGTACCCTTCCTCTTGACCCCCACCCCTCAGATGTTTACAGACATTAATGAGATCCCTCTCAGCCTTTTCTTCACGAGACTAAGCAGATGCAGCTCTGTCAGCCTTTCTTCATGGGGTGCTCTGTTTCTGGCCAAAGCATTTAAAAGGATTTTTTCCCTACTTTTCTACCCTACCGTGAAGTTCCTGGGACAGATGAGTCTGGGTGCTGCATCCTCAGACCAGCACCCTGGGCAACAAGGATCCACATTCCTACATTCTATTGCACCCCTCTTAGATGGCAACTGAAAGCAGTGTGTGGGTTGAGGTGCCAGAAGAATAACCCTCACAAAAAGGTGACATTAGTTCTGGGAACAAGAAAGATTGGAGAGTGCATGTGCTTGGCGCTAACGGAGCAGTTCCAGGAAAGCAGCAGCTACCAAAAGCATTTTCAGTATCCAATAATTCATGAGGAAAATCATGATTCCAATTACTGTTTCAGCCGTTCCTGGCCTTGGGAAACCTTATGCTAATATTTATTATTGTATGACTGACCTACGGTTTCTTCATCATTTACATTAGAGCCTGATATTCGTGGTGTAACATCCTCTAAATCACATAAGCAGGTGTCATCAGTGCATGATGAAGTCACAGAATTTTTATTGACTTAGTCCATTTTTTTAAATTATTTTTTATTTTCCTGGTAAAATAACACAGCAAGGTGTGTAATCTCACCTCCACGAGGTCTCTGGGGCCATACATAATCACCACCTGCATTTTCTGTAATCTCACAAAATGAGGCAATTCTACCTGAGGTACACACAGTTACACAAAGTCATTATTTCACTTCCATCGCCACCTGACACCACCTTCTGTGTGGTGCAAGGAAATATTTTCTCAGCTCTTTGACGTGAATTGCCATGAACACACAAAAAATTTGAGGAAGTTGAGGAATTAGAATGGAAATAAATCATAGAATCATTAGGGATCGGAAGGGACATCAAAAGATCATCTAGTCCAATCCCCCTGCCACAGCAGGACCACCTAGACCAAGTCGCACAGGAACATACCCAGGTGGGTCTTGAACGTCTCCAGAGAGGGAGACTCCACAATCCCCCTGAGCAGCCTGTTCCAATGCTCCATCAGTTTAACCTCTTTTCTGGGTGCAGGATTTAGATTCATAATTTTGGCAGCTGGTTTCTTCTAATTAGAGTCACAGAGTCGTGGGGGTTTGGAAAGGACCTCTGGATATCCGACCTCCCCTGTTACAGCAGGTTCACCCAGAGCAGGTTGCCCAGGATTACTTCCAGATGGGTTTTGAATATTTCCAGAGAAGGACACTCTACAACTTTTAAAATAACTTTTTATTCCTTCTGTCCATTCCCAGCAGCGGAAAGGGCACTGACAAGCTCTTTGGGGTCAGACCAGTGGATTCCCAGCACAGCCACTATGTGCAGCTGAGGCACCAAGGGCAGCCTGGACCTTCTCGCCACCTTCAGGTAGAGCTGATATAATTGTATTTATCAACCAAAGGACAGTAAAAATTTATTTCAGCTATTTCTGGTGCTGTGTCAACCAGTTTTAGTTCTCCACACTCACTACCTGTCTTCCTTCCTCAAGACAGCTCCCACTTCTGTTCACCTCCAGTGAGTGTAGCCAGGTGCCTTTCAGTATCTCCTTGGGAAATGTATCACATGTGTGGAGCTCATCATGGTAAGACCCACTGGTGCTGGACAGGGCTGTCTTTGCTCATCTTCATCTCTCAGCCATCACCTTTTCACTGAAGTGAAATCTTTCTCAACTTCTCTTGTCTTGACGGGTTTACTTGGCTCGGCAGGTGCCAGGTTTAGGATGTTTCAGACAGTTTTTGGATAATTTTGATTAAATTTGGAAGGTCTGTGGATCTTGCACAACCTTGTCAGGCAGGTGGACTCTTTTCTACTCTCTGGGCAGGTAGCCCTGAAAACACCCTCTCATTTGTAGACATAAGGTGAAGTTCTATACTACCTGAAGGTAACTTGTGGTCAGGCAGGGATCAGGCAACTAGAGCCAGGATGAGAGGGCAGGGCCTGAAGCTGCCAGAGGAGGGTTAGGTTGGATGTCAGGAAGCTCCTCCGCA
This sequence comes from Upupa epops, assembly GCA_013397515.1. Classification (NCBI taxonomy): domain Eukaryota; kingdom Metazoa; phylum Chordata; class Aves; order Bucerotiformes; family Upupidae; genus Upupa; species Upupa epops. The sequence continues at coordinate 4,159 of VZRI01006529.1, read as the reverse complement.
TAGAAAGGGTGATCAGACCCTGGAATGGACTGCCCAGGGCTGCGGCGGTGTCCACATCCCTGGAGGTGTTGAAGGACAACCTGGCCGTGGCCCTTAGTGCCCTGGTTTCTTTGATGTGGTGATGTTAGGTCACAGGCTGGGCTGGATGAGCTCAGAGGGCTTTTCCAGCCTCACTAATTCTGTGATTCTATAAAAAGGTCGAGGTAGTCCTAGATCATGTTTCTAAAGATTGGTGGGGTAAAATAATTGTTAACAGCATCTGGAATGGAGCAGGTTACAGACATGAGACCAAACACCTGCAGTGAACCTCCTCAGATGAAATTCAATCAAGTTTTTTTCCTGAAGAGACTGCTGGCACTGCTCAGGGCAATGCTCCTGTTCCTGTCTTAAGAGGCACTTAGAGTGTACAGAGAAAAGGCTTATTAGCAATGTAAAAATGACTCTGAAGTGCAAAAAGTATTCTTCCTAGAAGAAATAATAACTTATTGTAAAATGACTTTGCTGACAGAAGTAATTGGGCTGACTCCCTGCGTCCAGGGATGTTATTTGTCACCCTGTATCTTACCAAAGCAAAGGGTGCCAAATGCTTTGAACTTGACAAGTAACTGCTTCCAATGTGTTTTATTTTTCTCTCTATGCATTCTTCAGAGAAAAACTGGCTTCTACTCCTTTCTCTTCCAGAGCTGTTACAGCTCAGCTGCTTCTCACTTCCCACATCTTTTCCCTCTTTGGGGGTTTAGTAGTTCTTAGATATTACAAAAGTGTTTCTAAGGGGGTAAATCTAGAGTTTTTGCCCAGACTGGAAAAGCCTTTCCTAAAGCTTCGATAAGATGGAGAGAAAGAGGGGGGAGAAAGTAAAAAAAAATAAAATATGGGGATCTGCTGCATGTACATGTTTGGGACAGTGAGACACAGAGAGTCTGGCAGTTTGCTGGTTGGTTGTTCTTTCGGAAGAGGAAACCAGAGTTGTTCTTCCCCCCTCCATCCTTTCTCACCAGTGCTCCCGCACCTTGGAGAAGGGCGTAGTCTGCTTGCTGCAATTTTTCTTAGTTTTATTTCACTTTTGCAATCAAAGCAACTAATATTATCCCAGGAATGGGACAAAAACTCTCTCCCACTGTGTTGTTAAAGCAGTCTCAGAGGCCTGCAGGAAATCTTTGCTGCTTATTTGCATAGAACCAAGCAACCTCCCGGATGTGGGCCAGCTGAAATGCCAGAAAAGCAAGACAAGACTTACTCCAGCATCCTGGCAAGTTGAACATGAATGGTTTTCGTTATCCCCCTATCTGGTATCTATCTAGCTTCTTATTTATTTTGGCAAAAGACACAAATAATGAGAACTGTGTGTCTCTAACTGGAGCAGTTACTTTGCTGTGGGTTCACAGAGGTGACCAGGATGGGTCTGGCTTGGGCAGACCAGCAAGATGAGTGACAGCTGCCTGTGCTCATGTTGCCACTGGAGCAGGACTGGGTGTTAAACCCCTGTCTTCAGCCTAAGGCTTAAACCAGGGAGTAGCAAAGCCCAGGTATTTCTGGACAACATCTGTAGTTGCAGGAGCTTCATAGCTGATGACAGAGGAAAGATCCGTGGCCAGTGTAGGGGTCACTAGCCCTTTGTCTAAAAAAAGATCCAGCTGCTCTTGAGGGAGACCAATGTGTTCATGCCTTGGTGCCATCCCAGACCTATTCTCCAATGCCGGAGGGGGGGGGGGAAGTAATTCCAGATTTACTTCTTGAGTCTTCCAGTAAGAATGTGATGGTAGGAGCATCCCATCAAGACCATTCTTTTCTCCTTCCCCTCCTCTAAAGCCATCAGATTCAGCTCTTAGATGCCTCCAGCAGCTCCTTGGCTGCTTGTTTGTTACTTTGCTGAAGCAAGAAGGAATCTAAGATCCTCAGGATTACTTTTTTCCTTAAAATTAAAAAGAAAACTTTATTATTTTTGAGAAGGCACCTTACAGCAGCCCCAAACAGGGTTGTCTGCACTTGCTACCATCCATCAATCCGCAACACCCAGGGAGCGTCTCCTCCAGCTCGGCTCATTGCGGTGGACAGAAGGAGCTGTCAGGGAGCTGTGTGTGGCCGCTGTGCTGAGCAGGGTGGGAGCTGAGCTGGCAGAGATCCCTCCTGCACAGGGGATTTCTGCTCTGTGACAAATTTTGGCTCCTTCAGGTTCCTTTGGAGCTGCATGGAATATGTAATGCTCTCCACTCATGGAGGGGCTGACGGGGAACTTAAATACAGATTGTGGAAATAGAGCATCCCTCAGCATCACTTTGTTTGCTGCTGCTCTGAAATCATTCCACTTGTTCATGCAGCTACACAAATCCAGAAGAGCTCTCTCTAAATATATATATTTGCATCCCGGATGCCTTTTTCTCCTTTGCTTACAACTATAAAAGCAGCTTTTCCTGCTCCAAATAGGAGATAAATGGAAATGGCTGTTGAAGAAGTAAAACACAGGGCTAATCAAATCGTAGCACAGGAATCAGCCTTTAGCCAGTGCATTTTTCTGAGAGGTATTTTTAGAATATATTTTTATTTTGTCACTCCATATGGGAAGTCAAACCCATATGGTTTGGGAGAATGGAAAGTTGTGCTTTTATAGAGATCTCACATGACAACCCCACTCAGCCACGTAGTTAACCATGTGCTTCAATCCAATCGTCTGTGGTGGCACTGGAGCGCACACCAATGCCGGAACTGGGGCCTGGGGCCCTGTCTGAGGTTGTAGCAGCAATATTCCCTCCTGAGATGTAAAACTGTTCTGTACTCATTCAACCAGTCTCCAGTTAACTTGGTTCTTCTTAATTATTTTGCATTCACACACCTCCCTCCCTTTTAAAAAAAATTCTTTAATTTTTCAATTTCTTCTCCAACTTTCAGATATCCTGATGGATGAGTTAGGTTCAGCACCAAACAATCAGGATCCAAAGCTGAACGTCCACAGCCATTGATCTCCTGCTCTTCCCCATGGATGTTGCTACCTTGCAAATGTGAAGATTAATGTGGTGCAGGGAATGGGGCTGCACTCAGCCCACAGCACCATGACACCTTCTGAGTGTGTTCAGGGAGTAAAAATCGGCTGGAAAAGATATTTCTGATAATATTTAAATGTATAAAATCAGAAATTTAATATAAGATAGAAGATTTGATAGAAAATAGATATTGGATTGAAAATAGATATATGATATGATGGAAAATAAATATTGAATAGTAAATACATCTTGTGTGTTTCACTTTTTTTTACTCAGGGTTTGGGTTGCTCTGTGACATGGAACCAAAACTTAAGTTTCTTTTAAGGAATTTAGTACAATGGTTAAAAACAGTGACAGAAAGTTTGATTCAGGTAAATTCCAGATGATCCTTCTATGATTGTTATTCTATTGCAGTCCTGGAGTTTCTAGCTTGTACAGTTTTTCAGAAGGTGAAATTCAAACCCTGTAATTTAAAACATGTGGGATTTATTACAATTTGATGGGAAAATTCGCCTGAGCCTGTGTTTCTTGTGATGCTGTCTGTCATTGTGGTATTGAGGACCGTTTTTACAAGGGATGCTCCTGGAGAAATAACACACATGGTAACAGTCAAGGGGGACCCGAGTTTCTCAGGTCCTCAGAGATGTGGGTGGTAGACTCAAATCTAGAATTAAAACTCCTCTTTGAAACTGCATGCCTCTTAGTATAAAATGTTTAAATAACTAATTTAACTTCTTCTTCACAGAATCACAAAATTATTGAGGCTGGAAAAGACCTCTGAGCTCATCCAGCCCAGCCCATGACCTAACATCACCACATCAGCCAGACCATGGCACTAAGGGCCACAGTCAGGTTGTCCTTCAACACCTCCAGGGACGGGGACTCCACCAGTGCCCTGGGCAGTCCATTCCAGGGTCTGATCACCATTTCTAGGAGGAAGGGCTTCCTAATATCCAACCTAACCCTCCAGTGGCAGCTTCACGCCCTGCCCTCTCATCCTGGCACTGATTGCCCAGGAGAAGAGCCCAACCTCTGCCTGTCTGCAACTTCCCTTCAGGTAGTTGTAGAGAATGAAAATGTCACCCTTGCGTCTCCTCTTCTCCAGGCTAAATACTCCCAGCTCCCTCATCNAGTTGTAGAGAATGAAAATGTCAAACTAGGTCATCCAGCCAGTTTTTAAC
>VZRI01006523.1:5710-92483 GCA_013397515.1 Upupa epops | reverse complement strand
CACATTGTGAGGTTTGAGTGAGTGGATTTGTTTTCCCGGATAACAGGGGCTTCTCGATGCATCTTCTCTTTTATTTCTTTTATCTCCTCCTATCCCATATTCTACCCTCAGCATTAATCTGTGTGTACATGCTCCCTCGATGCACGGTCCCGTATTATTACCATTGTGCCGATGCAGAATCATCGTAGCCCCAAAACCCCACCCCAAAACCTGTATAAACCCCAGCCAGCTCTCGTTAATAATTGAGATATTTGGTGAAGGGTCTGCTCATTCTAGTTACAACATTCCTTTCCAGACTGATACCAACAATGAGAAGAACGACCTCCAGATGGTTTTTGGGGGAAATGTATAGTAATTTTTTTTAAACTCTGCTAGCAAGAGGTAAATAAAGAGTGGGGGAAGGATTAATAATGATTAATAAACCCCCCCTCTAATTTAATATCAGTATATTTAATTGTATATGTCTATGCAAGCGCCCTGCCCACCATCTGCTAGGAGAGAAGTTGCCTGAGTCCCGTGGCGACTGGCACACTATAAATATCCTCACCAGACCCCTGCAAGGCAGGGCTCATAAAAACCCATCCCAGCTGCTAATGCTGTAACTACAACTCTGTTTGCAGACCTCCAGCCCCATCATCTTCTTCTAAATAACCTGAAAAAACTCACAACCCTAACGGGGCTGGAAGAAAGTCACCGCCGGGAACCTTAAAGATGTTTGGGAGTAGGGAAGGGATGGTCAAACCACATTGTGGTCAGCGAGCAATTCTGCTGCAGCTGCAAAGGGATGGTGGTGCCGGTCACCCCCTCCTCCTTCCTGCACCCTCTCTGGGTCTGTAAAACCTCTGGGTGCCACCAGAAACTGAGGGAAGTCATGGCTCCCAAAAGCAGGAGATTAAGGGGGCTGTGGGGTTCAGGGGCGGGTGGTGGGGGAGCATCTTGTCTGTAATCGCATTTCCACAGAGATGTGGGGATGGTGCTGGTGGGGGGAGACACAGGGCTGGTGATTTGCAGAGAAATTCAGCAGGCTCCTACTGCTAAAATGTTGAGAGGAGCCGCTAGCCACCCAAGCCCAAAAGCAAGCGTCCCTAGCAGCCTGCCCTGCCTCACCCTGAAGCATCCCCTGAAGAGACGCGTAATTCTCTGAGGCCGTGCCTTTCCACCCCCCTGCCCTTCTAGCTGTAGCCTGAGTTTGGTTGGTTTCGTTCTTCAGACATCTATTATTTCCTTCTCCATAACCTCCTCTCTTCCGTGTATCTCGATGACTGTTTGGCCATCCTGTACCCCTTTCCCAACCCCGTCCCAACCACTCCTCCCTCTATGAGCACAGGCTGGCCCCAACTGGATCGGGTGCGTGCNACTGGATGTGGTGTGTGCTGTGGTGGCCCTTTGTTCTCGCTCCATCCTCGCCCCGGGCCAGCGCTGCGCTCAGTGCGTGACACATGTCCCCCCATAGCATCCCCGAGGAAGGGAGGCTGTGCTTCTCGCTTGCATGAAGGGAGACGTGCATGCCTGTTGGGGCTGATCATTTCCCGGTGTGATTTTTTTTTCCTTTATTTTTCTTTATTTTTCTTTTTTAGTTGTTTTGGTTCCTCTCTCTGTTTTCTTTTTTATTTTCCTTTTCTTTCCCTTCTTAATCTGTTTTTGTTGGTTTCCTCTTTTTTTTTTCTTTTTGTTCTTCTTTTCTTTCTCTTCTCTCCCTTCCCTATTGATGTAAACTTAAGCTCCATACCCGTTTCCTCCCTCCCCGTCCCCGTCAGCTCCCGCAGGAGCAGAGACATCTCCGAGTGCAGCGAAGACCTCCCTGGATACCGGCCCCGTGACATCACCGCAGCCAGTCCTCGGGCACCCGCCTGGGCAGCGGGAGGAGATGCTGAAACCCACAGGCTCTCAGAAATCCGCCTGCCCCACACTCATCCCACCGGCTCCGGCGAGCCGAGCCAGCCGGGGAGGCTGGCACGACCCTATCTTTAGTTCTTGCTTCGCAGATGGACCCTGAGTCGAGTCCTGCCCACGCCGTCTCTAGTGTCTCATGTTCTAAGCTCTGTGTCACGTAGCCATAAAAGCTGGAAGGCGACGATCACTGTGTAGGATGGTTTTTCCCCTGTTTTTGTGGTGGAAACTATCAACCAGGGCTTGGAGAAAAAGAGAAGCAGTGCAGAGCCTTCCCTCTCTCTTTATCCAAGCTGGTGTTTCCCCCTGGGCATTACATGAGGGCACATTTAATGAAGACAAAATGAAAACTGGGGGAGGAAAGCCCCAAAGCTATGAAATAAATAACGTGAATTTGCTGGGATTTGTTTAAAATAAGAAAGGAAATCATCGTGCTTCTTAAGAGAAACTAGTACCACTCACTTCTGCCTGAAGGGCTGAGACCAAGCTGCTTCTCCAGTGTTTGTGAGACCTCTCCTGCTGCGCAGGTAACAGGATCCCATGCCCCTAGAGATGCACAGATCCCATCCAGACCCAGTCAAGCAGCTCTGCTGTCACCATTAACCAAATATAAGCGTTCTCTGACTATGCGGAGTAGCCACAAAACCCTGCCACCCCGAGCCCAAAGCATTTTCCAGCCTTTTTGAAAACACTTGGAATTTATTCCTTATCCTGCTACTTCCCAGTGTCAAGAAACTTATTGTTGTGCCTAAGAACAATTTGAGGATTTTACTGCACCTGCAGAGTGCATTTAGCCAAGTCTGAAGATCAAAAGATAGGCTATTTTTGTATGGTCTTCTCTGGAACTCTGCACCGCAGTGGCTGAGGTCCCAGGGCTGATTTTGTCATCAGCGTGTGCCTGAGCGGTGCAGGAATAGTTATCCCCACTGTGCAGAAGGGAGGCTGCAGGGCAGAGAGGCAGAGTCAAACTGGAGAACACCCCCTCATCTTCAAGACATCCAGTCTATGTGCCCATGAGTGCTCCTAGTGACTCGAGAGACCTATGGACTGGAGATTTAGCTGCAGGTCTTTCTCTTGCCTGAGGTCACAGGTGAGAGGTGGATTTGGTCTCATTTATGACCAGGTGCTTCTGTGTCCATCACCACTGGTCGCAGTGGGCAGGTGGCTCACCCTTCACACCAGTGATTTCCTAAGCCAAAACAGCCCAGTGCCACCTCCCAGAGCCTTCAGGCACTGAACATCCAAAACCAACAGCTTTTCAAACTAGAGAGACTCAGGAGGAGGTCCATGGAAGGTCTGGGCTGGGGCTTTCTTGATCATCTACACTAACATGGAAACACTCCTCTCACTGGAATTCCCAATGCGTTTCCTTACCTCCAACACTTTCTGTTTAGAAGGGGTAAAAAACAGTCGAAGGCTCTAAGCTGACAAAGCACAAAGCAACACACTTGGGTCCTGGCTTTGCTGCAAACACAGCAGGAGAAGCATCCAGCTAGGGCTGTGGCACAGTCAGGGCTGCCCTGGTGCAGGAAAGGTTGGGCTACCCAACAGCCTGCCCAGCAGAGCCTTAGCGAAGCCATCTTCAGCCACCGTTTCTTTGCAGGGACAAACAATGACTTCTCGTTTTTGAAGAGCTCTTTATACGTGGTGTGGAGTCACTGGTTACGAGTCGCAGTTCGGGTACAGCTAATTTATTACCACAGGCTTTTTCCTGAAACCCGTTGACCTTGCAACCTCCTTGATGTTAATCCAGCGCCGGGTGATGGCTAAGGAGGCAGTGTAGCCCCTTCACTTTCATTCTTCATAGCTGTAATTAATTATCTTCATAATCTTCATCAGTGAGAGCAGTTAAAGGAGGAACAAAAGGGACATCAATCTCTCTAATGCAGAACTGATTTAGATGCTCTTCTGTCACCAATTGGATCTTGCCCATTACATAAACCCATGGTAACAGCAGGCTGTGTGGCTGAGTCCGCTGGCAAAGACACGCACTACAGCATCCGTGGAGGTCCATCCAGCTGAATACAAACCCCAGCCCTGCCGCTTGCAGACACCTCTCTTTCTTCATTTACTACTTCATTAACTGCAGGAAGGGATTTCTGAACAGTGATTTCTTTTCACAGTAGCCAAAAAGGGTTAAATTAACAGACCCTGTTACAACAGATATTTACAGAACCCATGGAAACCAAATTCATCAGGATTTGTTTGTCAGGATAAGTGACAGCACTTCCTACACGTCACAAACGGGTTAAAATGCTCTTTCATTAAAGAAAGTGCTTGGGTTTTTTTTTCCCCTTGTGCAATATTTCCATCTTAGCTGGAATGAAGCTTTTCAGTCTTCATCTGTTCCTTTCTCGGACCAGCCGTCCTCCCGTGCCACGAAATGCTGCATTTGGTCACTCCATAGAGCCTGACGTACGGAGTGTCTGAGGGAACGCTCAGAGAAGCAGCATCTCTCGCTGGTGCTCACCTCTCTACCCGCTTTGTTGGTGTGTTTTCTTATTTTCTACTATTTAATCCAAGTGCCTGAGCTCTGGCCTCAGACTCCTTCCCACCCTGGGGGAATTACGCAGTGAACAAGAGGTGCCTATGCCCAACACCCACCACATTTAATCCAGACCCCAGTAATAGGGTAAAATACTGACTCTGGCTTAGCATACAGTCCACCCTGCCACTGTGGGCTGTAGCCTTACACAGGGCATAGCGCGTTAAACACGATGGGGTCTCATTTGGACACGGTGCCTCTGCTACCTCCCTGTTACAGCAGCTGCGATAAGCAGAGCATGGGGAGGGAGGGAGGGAGGGAGGATGAGAAAGCTGCACTTGTGTCAACACAATAACCTGATGGATGTGTGGTGCAATATTGTTATGGGAAGCCTTTTCCCCAGTGAAGCCTTGAGAAAACAACCCCCAAACGCACCGGTGGGCTATTACATTGTTCAGTTGGATACACACAGCCTAGTTTGCATTGTGCCCCTGAACAGCAGCGATATATCAGCTGTCATTTGTATTATTTTATAGTGAAGTGTGTAAATCAGTAGGGGGATAAGTATGAAAAGTCTTCCTCAAGGACATCACCCTCTGTGTTCCAATGCTCAAAGGCAGGCTTGAATAGAGCAGTTAGTGGCTCACACAGGATGTAATAATTCGCTTTCCTTGCTGTCTCTTAAGTAGTTCTATAGAGCCAAGGCAAGACTTTGTGGCACAGTCCTCCCCCCAGTCATTTTACCTAACTTGCTTGCCTCAGGGCAGGATAGTGTTAAGTGCTAACTGCCTCCACGCAGCCCCAGCATTAAAAATTAGGTTCTTGGCTGTATCTACGCATTTGCCCACTCTTCCAGCATCCCTGGAGAGCAATCCCTCTTCTCTAACCTCACTCTGGCCTTGGTATACCCTATCACTGGAATGAATGAATGAGTTTTAAGAATGCATTTAATTTAAGGGGTGCTATCATGAGGTTAGACCCAAGTATGGCCTTTTAAAATGTTTCTCTCAAGGGGGAGAGTTTTTTGAGCTCTGAAGTGGTCACAGTGGTGAGAAATGTATTCACTTACAGGGAATTGGCAAGGTTTGAAAAAAAACCAAACCAGATGCTATGCACAAGTTCTTTACCAGCAGTTTTACGATTGCACTGATTCACTGTGGTCCTTCTCAGGAAAGCTCCTAATCATGCACCTCCTAAATGCTTTTCTGATGAGGATGTTCTGTTGAACATATGCCAAATCCCTCATTTCCAAAGGGATGCCCCAGTCCGTCTTGGAAAGTCTCTTCTGATCCACCTTTGACCTTAAACTTGCAGGATTTGGGAGTATTCCCTTACATTAGATGGAAGAAGTTTTCATCAGGAAGAGCCTGGCCAATCAAGTCGCTTTTCTGTTGAAACTGGGATGTTAAATCCTTCAGGGGGTGTGAACTGTGAAAGCTCTTTGCCATGCCAGGGGCTGCTGTCCTGCCCATAGAATCATTGAAGTTGAAAAAGACCTTGAAGATCATGGAATCCAACCACTAAGAGAACTCTACCAAGGCCACCACTAAACCCTGTCCCTAAGTTCCAGATCTCCTTGACTTTCAAACACATCCGGGGGTGGCAATTCAACCCCCTCCCTGGGCAGCCTGTGCCAAGGCCTAAGGACCCTCTCATTGAAGAAGTCTTTCCTAACCTAAACTTGCCGGGAGGATTTCTGGATTGGACTGTCTTTTCACAAGCTGGGAGAGAAGGAAACCCTTCAAGATTAAATTATTCTTTGTCCTCAATAGCAGTGATCCAGCTGGGCTGGGAACAGACTGTTGCGTAGAAGGTGGTTACAGCAGGAAAAGGAGGTAAGCCTCCTTTTTTTGTAGTGAAAGCCCCACTTCCCCAGCTGCTGGGACCTGACAGCTGATAATCAGGGCAAATACCCCGAGAAAGTAGAAAGCAGTGAGGTTGGAGGTCTCCTTTCCTTGGAAACGTCATTTACCTGGAGGTGAGAGCGCAGTGTTGTCTGTGAGACAGGAGCAGATGGCTGAGCAGACACCGTCTGTGGCACCTAGGAGAAGAGATCGATGGTACCTACCCAAGTGTGAAGCTCATCCCCAGCTCCTTGTGGTACCGTGGGAAGTGCCTTTCCTGAACTGCCTCAAGGAAAGCAGCAAAGGTCTGAGCAAGCGGGTGCTGAAGGTGCTGTACCATCATCCAGGGTCTCCTCAACCTCTACAGGTGGAAAACTCAGGAAATCTGCTTTGAAGGCCCAGATGATTGGAAGAAATTCTGCTTCCTGAGGGAATCATTAGGAAGCGTAGCCAAGGCACCAGTTGAACACTTTCCCTGCACAGTGGTTTTCCTTTCTGAGGGTAATTCTCCTGCGAAAACATCGTGCATGTCTCACTGTAACAGATGCTGAAGACAGCCGCAGTGTTCTTCGCGTGACTGTCAGAAATGGAAGCAGTGAAATGAGGGGTAAAGTGAGGAACCAGCTCAGCTGAGGAAACCACTTCTTTCTCTTGTGCTGTAAAGCCAAGGTCACTTCAGGTAATCACAGCAGCAAGAGGCATCACCACACCCAGATGCAAAGGAGTGCGCTTCCCTCTACTATCCTCGGTTAAAATGATTCAGTTCATGGCATCTGACGTTGTTTTTTCCCTAAACAAGGAAGCATGAGTAATCAGAAACCTCCTGTTTTACCATTACCATAGAAACAAGCCGTGCGAGAAGTAAATGAACTGTGTGTACACAGCCGCATCAGGTCTGACTGAACCTGGAGGAATAAAACTGACAGTGGTGAAAGAGTCCAAGGGACTGAATAGCCCAGCCAGCGGAGCCTTGAAAACCCCCAACATTGTTCACCCTGCCACCACGTGTTCCTTTGTTCTCCATGAAATGAATTCTGCACACTGTCTGTGGCGGCACACTTGGCTTTGTCTCGCAGGGACTAACAGTAAGAGAACATTCCTTCCTGTCAGGCTGTAGATGTTCTGGGAGTGGGTCAGAATTGATTTTGCTGTAGAAATGAGGAGTTTTTATTTAATATTACTTTTGAAAATGTATGTCCTAACCAGAAACTGCTCATCCATTACAGTGGGTAATAAGGAAAGTAATGACCAGTGACTAAACCTGTCCCCAGAGAGCTGAACAATTTGCATGAGCACTGCCCACCTCCGCCATCCACCTTCTCTCCCGCAGAGACAGAACGTTTTCAGGTGAGATGCCATAGGTAAGGGAGAAACAGAGTTCTCCTGAGCAAACACGGTCACTGTTGAAGTGAAAAGCACTCCAGTTGTTGTTTACCTAGCAATATCTATATTCATGCCATCCAAGGGGCACTAAAAGAAGTCAGAGGGGTCTGTATCAGCGACTGCTGATCAGGTGCAGCATCAGTGATTGAGCGAAAGCCTAAGCAGGCTGTTTATACAGGATGGAAACCCACGTAGAGGTACTGCCAACACACATACCATGGCAGGTGGAGTGGTATCAGTGAGGAAGGGATTACATTTAAAGAGGTAGCAGAGATCACTGAAGAGAGATGATTAGAATGAGATGGTAAAAGCAGCTTGGCTCACACAGGGTGAAGAGAACTTCTGAAATACAGACACAAATGCCGAAAAGCTCAAGTCTAGGGAGTGACAGAGGGCAGGTTCCAGCAGTTCTGACCTTGCGGTGCCCCACTGATGTTGAAAGAGCAGCTTCCCCTATCAGTCATTAAAAGAAAATCTATCCTGTATCCTTTCCCTTCTGCACAGCATGTGCACTTCACCAGGAGCGGGTTCTGTGGGTAGCACAGCTCCTCGGTAACTCTGGCAACAACACATTTAAATTGTCTCGGGCTGTATTCCGCAACGGGCTGAACGGTTTGGCAGCAGCTTTGCAAATGACATTCTCCTTGGCATGGGATTTGCTTCTGTTTCCAGGAGCAGGCAATGGCCTCACAGAGGGAGGTGCTGGTGAACCTGAACACACGTTTTGTGCGTGCTGGGGAAGGGGTAATGCTGGACAGGCTCTGGGCTGGTCCTAGGGACTGAAGCTCATGAAATGCAGTTGTATGTGCAAAAGCACTGCATCATCTGCTTTGGTTTCTTCCAAAATGAACCCATTTTGATGCTCCTGCACCTGCTGCACTGTGTGAAACAAAGCCCAGAGGGGACAATCAGGTGAGTCTCTGCAAAAACCCCACTTATGATGTCAATTAAAACCTTTACCATCTGCACTGCCTTTACTGGCTGGAGCTGCAGCTCCCAGCTTCTATTGACAGCAAAATGTGAGCAAAGCTGTTCAAACGAGCTCAGAAGAATCACCATGCCTACACCTGTGGTTTAAACAGAAAAACTAGACTCTCAAAACTAGGAACTTCATTTCCAAAGTCTCTCTCAAGCTTACATCAAAAATAATTTGTTGTCCATCATCCTGAAATCACAGAATCCTTAGGGACTGGAAGAGACTTCAAAAGATCATCCAGTCCAATCCCCCTGCCACAGCAGGATCACCCAGACCCAGTCACACAGGAACACAGCCAGGCGGGGCTGGAACATCTCCAGAGAAGGAGACTCCACAACCCCCTGGGCAGCCTCTGCCAGTGCTCTGGGACCCTCCCTGGGAAGACATTCCTGCTGATATTGATAGGGAACCTACTCTGTTCCAGCTTGCACCCATCATTGCCCCTTGTCCTATCACCAGATGCCCTTGAGAAGAGCCTGGCTCCATCCTCCTGACACCCACCCCTCACATCTTTATAGACAGGAATGAGGTCACCCCTCACCCTCCTCTTCTCCAAGCTCAAGAGACCCAGCTCCCTCAGCCTTTCCTCATCAGGGAGCTGCTCTCCTTCCTTCATCATCTTCATTGCNGAGTCACCCTGCTGGCCGCTAGGACCCCCAGGTCCGTTTCTTCTCCACTGCTCTCCAACAGGTCAGTTCCCACCCTCTCCTGGTCCCTGGGGTTGTTCTTGCCCAGATGCCAGACTCTCCCCTGACCGTTGTTATCCCTCATTCCATTTCTCTCTGCCCAGGTCTCACTGAATGGCAGCACAGCCTGCTGGAGACACCTAAATAACTCAAGAACTGTTGTAGTGCTGGCACACAAACGTTATTTGCCTGTAGTCTCCAACAGTGTCCACCTTCTGGTGAAGATAATAACCATAAGAGTCCTATTAGCCTTGTTTCTTAGAGCCATCACTCTGGTTTTGATTTGTTACCTGCAGCAGAGAAATACAAGCCTTTCATGGTCCTGCTTGTTGGGCTGGTAGTCCAAAAGCAAGCGTGGCTGTAGCAGACACACAGCACACACCATTCCACACACACACATACTCACGGGAGGTGGGAATAAAGGAACCACCGTGGCAGCATTTTAATTACTGGGATGCGCTGGGTGTGATTTGCAATAAAGGACATTCTCTGCTGGGAAGAGGAGAGTTGTCTGGGAGCAAAGCCAGGAGGAGCAGTGGTAGGAAGAGAAAAATAAGAGAATTGCACAGATATTTTTATTCCAAATTGTCCAGAAAGTGGCTGCTTGAGGTAAACAAAGAGTACTCACAATTCTCTGCACTGCAGATGCCCCGACGCTGGTGAGGCTCTGTGGAAAAGTACAGCGTGACAATAGCTCTTGCTTTTTTCTGCTCTGTGTCCTTTGGGTGAAACAAATATCAGAACACAATAAACCCCTCGAATACTCCTCCCCATCCAGCTCTATTATGTTTCAAAAACCAGTGATATGCAAGAGCAAGCTTCCTTCAGCTTCATAAGTTGCAGACTAAATATTGAGAGGAAGGGAAGACTTGTCCTGGCTGAGTCAGTGTTTGGGCTGGAGCAGGTTGGCTGTCCTTTGCATACCATCCTGCTCCCTTTGCCCTCCAGCTGTCTACGGGTTTCAAAGAGACAACACAAGAAAGGCAAGCAGGTCCCATAAATACCCTTTTTCTCCAGGCTGCCCTGTGCACCTCGTGATGAGGATGTGTCACTGCAACAGCAGTGGAAGCCTGAAGGCAGAAGTAGGCTGGGATTGCACTGCTGATAGCCCCATGTCTCAAGCACAGTCACTTGGCTGCTGTGCCAACACCACAGCTTCCTGGCTCCATGGGCCAGTGGAGGTATCAGGGAGCTCTAGTTCTCAGTTTTGGCTCTCCACCCATCTCACAAATGCCCAGCAGGACTGGAAACCAGCTGAAGGGAAGTTGGCACCTTTGCCAGCACGAGGTGAGGAGGAAGAAGGAAAAAGTACCTGAAGGGGGCTACAGGAAAGCTGAGGAGGGGTTGTCTCCAAGGGCTTGGAGTGGTAGGAGCAGGGGGACTGGTTTCCAGCTGGAAGAGGGGAGGTTTAGACTGGAAGTCAGGAGGAAGTTCTTCACACTGAGGGTGCTGAGACCCTGGACCAGGTTGCTCAGGGAGGTTGTGGCTGCCCCCTCCCTGGCAGTGTTCAAGGCCAGATTGTCTGGAGCCTTGAGCACCCTGGTCTAGTGGAGGGGTGTCCCTGCTCATGGCAGGGGGGGTTGGAACTGGATGATCTTGAAGGTCCCTTCCAACCTGAACCAGTCTATGAGTCTATGAATCGTGTGCTCCAAGAGGAGCACCTCTGGTGTAGTGACTGGGGACTGATCGCTGTGCCTGGCTGTGTGACATATGGCTCATGGAGTGTGTCCCACATCAGCCACGAGTTACAAGGCTCTGGAAAACACCTACATGTATTTGACCTGTGGGCACTAAAGAGCTTTGCAAGGCTCTCTCCTGTGTGGCTTCAATGTGTTCCTCTCCCCAGTGCTAGATTAGCCCTGACTTTGCCATCACCTCTACAGAACGAAGCCTCCCACGCAGCAATAGGTCTCTAGGTTGGTGTAAATCACTCACAAGATCAGTCCTACCAAAACACTCCAGGCCCTTTGCAGTCACTGGAGCTATTCCATGATAAATCTCAGCTCTTGGCACAGAAGAGCTGTACAGATATGCCAACAAGTTATTAAAACCAGGAAAAATAGTCAGTATTTTTCAATTTTTCCTAGTTCTTACACTGGAACGGAAATGATCTAGAGCAAGGCAGAACCAGAAACATTTCATTTAGAAGCTCCACTATATTACCAAAGTTTGAAAGCCAAATTGGAGCCTGAAACCCTAGCTGGGTGGGAAGTACGGGCTGACCTGAACGCTTGTATCACCAATCCAGTGTTTGTAACGTTCTCATCATTTCCATAAGACTTGAATTCTTTTAAAACAGGTGAAATGGTTCAATAGCCAGGTCAGCTTTTTTTAATTCATGGCAGTGAAACTGCAAATGTGATTACAATGCTTGTACAGCACCACCTCGACTAGATTGCGTGTGTTCTCACCTCTGGCTAACGCGTTCCCTTTCACAGGGTTTCAGGTTATTATGCTGTTTATCACTGTGTCATAATACACAGCCATCCACGGCTCGTCTGGAGGTGCTTTCTCTCCCACACTCACTGCTAAAGGAGTATCATAGCCGAGGAAACACAACCAGGCAGACCACAGATATCTTGTGTTCACAGAATCATCGAGGCTGGGAGAGACCTCTAAGAGCCCAACCCATGAACTAGCATCACCACAACCTAGACCAGGGCACTACGTGCCACATCCAGCCTTTTCTTAAACAACTCCAGGCATGGGGACTCCACCACCTCCCTGGGCGGTCCAGTCCAGGGTCTGATCACCCTTTCTGTGAGGAAGGGCTTCCTGACATCCAACCTAACCCTCCTCTGGAACAACTTCAGGCCCTGCCCTCTCATCCTATCACTGGTTGTCTGGGAGAAGAGCCTGACCCCCTCCTGTCTACAACTTCCCTTGGGGTAGTTGTAGAGAGTGATAAGGTCCCCCAAGTCTTGTCTTCTTCAGGCTAAATAACTCCAGCTCCTTCAGCTGAGGCAAAGAGGGGTTATGGCAGACACCTCTTAGCTCCTGAGCGGCACTGAAAATGCCAGTGTTTCCTCTTTCCCAGAATAAAGGAACCTGGAGTAAAACATCCAGGTTCCAGGTGGCCAATTGAGAAGAGGTGCAAGAACGAACGTGTTTGTTGCACAACAAGCATCTTAAGTTGGGGATCTCATTGCCACGGGATGTTTATGGATCTAAAGGGGTTAAAAGGGTTAACACTGCATACATGAAGGGAATAAAAATCCTCAGGGGCTGCTGGACACCACGATGCCATCGCTGGTGCAGGCATTCCCCAAGCCCCAGTCACATGGGACGGTGACTATTAGGCTGTCACTACATCACTGTCTGCTTTTGTATTCTTCCCAGAGCAGGTAATGTCTGTTACTGCTGAGACAGCATCCTGGGCCAGCAGGACCTTGACTCTGGTCCATGGTGTCTGTTCTTGTCATCTTACATCTATTTTCAGTAAGAGGGAAAAAAGAGCGATGTTTCAGTGCTCAGGACTTTGGATCCTCTATGTTCATTTCACAGAGCTGAGTGAAGAACAAGACAACACTTAAATCTTCAGGATAACAAATCGATATCAGGATATTGGAGTGATTTGGGGTCTATGCCTGGCCTGTACTGCAGAGTAAATCAGAGCTTGGCTGTGCCAGAAGTCAACAAGAGAGCGGAGATAGCAGACACGGTCACAGCTGTTTTCTGACAGCCTTGACACACAATGGAGTACCCGATTGTTTTGTTGCTATCTCTGATTTTCAGATAAGATCTGGCAGCGTTATAAACACAACAGTCTTATCCACACACGCATTCTACTTCAAAGACGCCAAGAATCAACTTCTTACACAGAGCAGAGGGAGATCCTCAACCAAGTGTCACCCTGGTGGTTTTACCTTATCTCGTGTAACTTCACACGATGCCAATTAAAGAGTTCTAATTAACAGATGAAGACTGTGATTTGTTCTACAGCCATTCCGAATCCAAGAGAGAATCACCGAATGAAGCTGTTAATTCGAGGCACAGTTATATGTTTTCCCCTCCTCTTTGATTTGGAGCTCTGATTAATAAGTCATGTTCACAGGGGTCAGAAGGGAGAAGGAAAAAAACCCAAGATTATTGCTCAAAATTATCAGGCTGTAGAGGAAGCAGATTTAACCATCTCTTTGATTATGTCCCCTGGCCAGGATGAGATATGGTCTACAGTTCGTGGCTCATTCCTCGGAACCAGTGAGGCAGAAAGGCAGTGTAATGAAAATTGATCTATAGGACATATTCGATTAGCGAAATATGAGCCAAGAAATTACTTCTGAAGGAAGTGGAAATTAAGAGCATATACCAGCACAAGCAGACACATAGACAGGCATCGTTTCTCACTCCAGGAAAGCAGACGGGGTAAGCACTGGATGCATTCACCAAGCAAAGCGTTCATTGCTCTATCTACCTCTAAAGCTCACCTTAGAGATTTCATTGTGGTGTCTACACTCAGGGCTAAGCTACAGCAGCTGCTCTAACACCCCCAGAAGAGAAGAAGGACTAGGCAAAGGAGACCTACAGGTTAAAATGAAAACAGACTGCATGAAACAGCCCACCTAACCCCACTACCAGTGTAAAGGATAGACAGTCATACTCAGCCCAGGAGTGCACGGTGATCACGAGACGCAGGAAAGCAGTCCTCAGGAGCAGGGTCGGGAGAAGAAGGAGGAGGAGCCCCCACCCTCATCAGACTTCTCCTTTCTACTGGTGTGGGATCCACCTGTGAGCCAGCTTGGGGCAGCTGGCCTGGCTGACTCCTAACTGCTCGTGGCTGCTTGCCAGGGCTGGCCTGGAAAAACCAGGATAAAAAGCATTGATTTATGATTGTGCTCCTTCAGTAGTTCCAGCACTCTGGAAAAGTGACTTCTCTGCTCAAAAAGGACTTGTAGCAGCAAAATACATCTTTGTTGTCTGGTGTTCCTTCAGTTTCTGTTTGTGTGAGCCAAGGCAGGTCACTGATGCCCGATTTTTTTCTGTGTTATTAGTTGTAAAATGTGTGTAGTGATCCCCAGAATTCAATGGGAATGAACTGAATACAGGGAGGGCTTTGATTTCCTGGGACAAGGGGTTTGTAACAACATGAGGACACGCTGGGGCAATAAATGCACTCCCTCTTATCTGAAATGGAGATCTTTTCCATGGTCACTTGTGTGTTCTCAGCAGAGGATTAACAAATGATCTTCCCATCTGTGCAGGCTCCCTCGTATCATAGGGAAGAAACATGACTTCCAAGCAATGGGAGAACACGGACTGGATCAGGATAAGCAAACGCTTCAGGCTAAAGCCATGTAGTCCTTAAGAGCATGTGTGGACTAAACCATGTTGATGTAAAGCATTCATGGGCTACTTGAAGAAGGGAAACCATAAGCAATTGAGTCTCACAGAGGAATCAGGGAAAGAAAAGGGGTTAAATGTTTAGAATAAATTTGTCTTTGCGAATAGCTCGAGGTATCCACGAGCCTTATTTCACAAGGAAAATATTTGTTGTTCCCTTTGGGTCCTCTAAGCCATCTCTGGGGATTTCCGTTCCCTATTCCAGCGCCTACTTGATGCTGACAGATTTTTTGCTGTGGTTGGTTCCTATGACTGTGTTTTTCTGACAGACAGAACTGAAAGCAGTGTGATGAACTGCAGGAAGCCTGATCTTCGTAGACTCACTATCCCTGCTGCAGAAAGGCAGTCTGTCTGCACATCCTAGTTGTGTGTCCTCCCTGAACCACAGCTGTGCTCTACTGTACTCCTGTAAATCAGGAGTGAAGGCTGCTGAGGAGCAGCATGGTCCCACTCCTACACCTCTGTGCCTCGGGGCTGAGCAGCACTGGCACTGTTGTACCAGCAGGCAGAGGAGCTGCAGCAGTGGGCAAGGCAATGCCATCTCTAGCCCTTTCTGTGGCTTGCAAGCATTCATTTGCTCCTTTGTCTGGAAGATTCATTTGCCTGCTCCCAAATGTGAATGCAGAAGCATAGAAAAGCAGCACAGAGCAAACCATGTGAGCAAGTCCTCGGAGGCTCCAGACGATGAGCAGGCAGGTAGTGCTCCTGAAAGAAGCTGCTCCTGCACTGCATCAGGGTGAATTTGGTTTCAAGAGCTCAGCCCTGGGCTTTTCCTTTGTTTTCTCATTCCCTTCCAAAGCAAATCAGCTAGCAGCCAAAGGACTCAAAGCTTTATCCTCCTCATTCTCACACTGCTTCCCCCTTCTCTGTAAAGAACAGGAGAGCCTGTCAACCATACACAAGCAGCAGGCTTGTCCCGTGCCTGTGCTGGGGGAGCCCTGTGCATGATCTCACAGTTGCTCTGCAGCTGCAACAACAGACACCTGTGATTGGCATTCTTTGTCAGTGAGATGGCATTTCCTCTTGATACACAGTTTGGCAGAAGAGAGCTAAAAACACTGCAGTGGAAGAAAGCCATTGAAAAACAGGTGTAAACCTGCACTGTTTCAGTCGCAGGATGCTGCAGGAGCACCCGAGTCTGTGTTTTTTACACCAAAGCACAGCCCTGTGTGAATGCAGCACCTCCCTGGACCCAGCTGATGAAATCTGGTTGACACTTCTGTCAGCTTCCCTCTTCTGAGGTGACAGAACCTTGTTTTCCATTTCTCTTCTCCATAGGACTTGAGCTGACATTCGTGGGAGCCAGTGGGGGACCCTCCTCTGTCTCCAGTCATCCATGAACCAGACCCAGAGAGACACTGGGGTTGAGACTGCCTCATGGCATCTTGCCCTTGGGACTGTACGGATGCCTGGCAGGTTATAACTGCTCCCTGCTGAAACAGTAATGGCTGAGAACATGCCAGTGTATTAATACACTGCTTTATTTACTGACTGGCACGCTAGGCCAAGGTAAACATGCAGCAACTGAGTCACCTCCATCTGAACTTTTCTCTCTGGCTTTGAAAAGGCATTTCACATTCTCATGCTATCTCTGCCACCGCTGTGTTTAGTCAGTTAGCTGGGTGCCTCAGACTAACCTGCAGTTCTGATTTTGCCTCGCTGACGAATGGGAGGCTCCACACCCAGCATTACTCATGTGCAGAAGAAGGACCAGAGGAGAGCTCTGAGGCCAAAGGAGGCAGTGCCAGGTCCCCTTTCTGATTTGCTCTTATTCAAAGCACTTCCACTGATTCTTTTCCGCTTGCAGAACTCTTGCTGTCTGAGAATTTCACACCAAGCCAGCAGAACCATCCCCAGCTTCCGAAGGAAAGATGCTCCAGGTTCAGCCTAGCACCTGACCATATTCAAACTGACTGACATCCTCTCCTGTGCCACCAGTGGGGTGTAGGGGCAAGTGGGCTGTTTGGCTTTCTCATCCTCCACATTCATAGTGTGACTTAACCCCAGCCTCCATTCAGTCTCGGATGGACCTACATACCTCGTGTGTGTGTGTACAGGGGGATGTCCTGTGATCCCCACTGGTTTTGGTCTGAGTGTCTTCTCTGATAACCCCTGTGAGACCTGGGTTTGTGTCACAGAACCTAGAACCACTTCGGAAACAGCACAAGCAGAGGTCGCAGTGGCAACGAGCAAGAACTGTGTAGGTTCTGAGTTTGTTTTTAAAACCCACCGTGAGTAGTGTGACAAGAAGACTAAAACGCAGAGTAAAGACTGGTGTCAACTGAAGTTGACAAAAGGATGAGGATCAAGATTAAAAGAGGAAAGGAAGAAAAGAAAGATTATCCCCTTTGGGTAATTATTGAATTCATTGTATTGGAATCACATTACAACAAACCTAAAAACCAGTGCTCCATCCCAGCCATGGGTAGTTGATGCCTTGGAGATGTGGTGACATGCTCATAGGCACCCAGGAAACCTGCAGCAACAGTAGGAGTGACCCTGGTCTCTAAGTGCCTTGCCTGTTCAAATGCTTTAACTTGCCTAGTATCTTCTCTGTCCTCTGACAGGTCAGGATCAGCTCTGTCAGGGCTGCAGAGTCCATCAGAGTGGCTGAGATCCTGGGAACCTGTAAATACTATTGAGGATCTTGGCTAAGTTAGTAGTGGGAGGACGAGTACGCAGAGGATGAGCTGTGCTAATGTGGGTGCTGTGTTTGTGCCTGCAGATGTTTGACAAGGTAGAGGTAAATACTAACACAGCCCTGTGGGCCATCGATTCCAGACAGTGAGGTCCTGGGGCACTTGTAGCCAGCAGCAGAGCCAGTAAAGCAGCTTGGGGCAAGCTGTCAGACCCTTCATCTCCTATCAACTGCTAGCAAATCTCCTTCAGCAGAGCTAAGAGCTTTACCAGGATGTTGACTTGAGGTTCTTTTTGAGTGCTTTGCCACCACAGGTGCCTTCAGTCAGGTACACAGCTGGGGTAGAAGTTTAACTTCAGAGACTGTGCTGGGATCACAGTGCTGCAGCTGCTTGTTCTCATTTCATTCCAGTACTTGAAGGGGCTACAGGAAAGCTGGAGAGGGTATTTTTACAGGGGACTCTAGTGCTAGGATCAAGGGATGGTTTCAAGCTGACAGAGGGCAGACATAGATTAGATCTTAGGATGGAATTTCTCACTGTGAGGGTGCTGAGGCACTGGAACAGGTTGCCCAGGGAAGCTGTGGATGTTCCCTCCCTGGAGGTGTTCAGGGCGAGGTTGGATGGGGCTCTGCACAACCTGGTCTAGTGAGAGATGTCCTTGCCCAGGGCAGAGGGGTTGGAAATAGATGATCTCAGAGGTCCCTTCCAACCTAAACAATTCTGTGCCTTTTCTCTCCTCAATCAGTGGCTGTCTGTCCCCACGTAGAAGGAATATTCCTTCCTACTGGATGACCTGGATAGATTTTTCCTTGCTGCTTATATTCTAGTGTGATACATGAAAAAAAAAAGCAGCATTCCAAACCCAGTGTGCTGCTTTTAAATACTGAAGGGCAACTGGTATGAACAGGATCCTTCAAAAGAAGATGTGTGTTTGTCTGTCACCTTCGTGTGCCAAAAACACCATCATTCTATCAAAAGCATTACGCCTCCTACGAGCTCAGAGTGGTACCAGCCCTGGAAATGTGTGATGAAGCCATTCTCCCCACCTCAGACAACTTGGTTCTTTGCCTCGTACGTAAGTTGGGGCTGTTGGTTAAAGACCAGTACAGCCAGCTGAACAAAATGACAATAACAAGTCGAGGTTTGCTGAGGTAATAGCCCCTCTGAAAATGAGGGCTGCTGGTTCATAGAATCACAGGATGATAGGTGGCGTGGTTTGAATTTGAGTGGNTCACCTGCGATCCACTATTTGCTGAACTGTGGAAGATTTCCCTCATTCATGGTCCATATGGATCAGCATGCTGAAAATGTGTGCTCGGCGGCACACGGAGCAGAGAACTGGCCTTTAAACCAACCACTGGTGCCAAGGGATGTCTGCATGGACTGCATGGACTCCACATTTCCACAGGGAAAGGAATTCCCGGGAGTCTCTTTGCTTTGAGGGGGTGGAGATAGCAACTTGGCCCAGTTATGTAAGAACATGTGATTAATCTCTGTGTGTCTTTGGGACTTTTGTGTGTGTAAATTAAACGTGTCGTGGTGCTTTCCCCAGAGCGAGTGGTTTCTTGTGCTTGCCTGAGATTTGTCAGTGGATTTTGAAGTCTAATTTTTGCTTTCTGGTTTGGATCAGTGCCACATTAACTACATTCATTGGTTAATCTCGTCTCAGACCTGATCAACTGATGACAGTAGGATTGGAAGAGACCTCTGGAGATCATCTAATCACTAACCCCCAAATTCCTTGAACTGGGTATCTAGAATAACTTATTCAGCCCTGCTGATTTGCCCGTGAAGCAGAGCTTATGCTGCTGGTTCACCTCCGTAGAGCACAGCATGTGATAGATGACACGTGCCAACGGTTAGCTCAGATATAATGATTCCTAAACATTGCTCCTTACATCCATTTAAAGACATGCTAGCCTTCCCCGAGGCAGCCTCTGGGGTGAGAAGTGTTTTTCCTAGGAAGTTAAACTAGCAATGAAACAACAGCGAGAATAGCAATAACCACCCAGAAAGGAAGAACCCTGCTTCGTTTATGAATTGACAGTGGTTTGCTGCATCTAGTGAGTGCAAAGCGGTCACTGCTCGGGGAAGATGCCCTCAAAACCTAGAGGGGGAGTTAACTACCAGGTCCTGTCAAACAACAGGCAGCCTAGAAAGGCCAGGAGGTTTCTTAAAGACAAAGACTATTCCCAAACTTTACTCTTACACATCTGCTGGTGGGTTTTTTTTCCTGCAGGAATAGATGTGGAAAGTCCAGAAGGGAAAAACCCTGCTCTGTTTCCTTCTCCTGTTTGCTGAAATCCCCATTTACACAGACTAATGCGGGGGGAGGATGGCTTTCTTTGCTAATTTTGCTCCCTAGGGTGGGTAATGATTTCTCAGCGCTAATACATCCTGACAGATGCAGTCATACTGGTGCTTGCACTCTGCATCTTTGCTGGCCGGCTGGGGTCATGGTTTGGAAAGCTGATCTCTTAATCATTTTATCTGATGGATGTAGCCTACAATGAACAGACAGTTGTTTGAGATGCTGGTATTGACCTCTTCTATTCTCACTGGTGCAGGAGGCAGACTTTCTATGGGACTCAGTCATCCAGAGAGCAGGGGGTATGCAGCAGCACAGTTTTGACAGTGGTTTTAGGGGTATAAAGCTGCATCTGAATGTTCTGGTGCCTCAGTAATCAGCAGACACCAAAGCTCTGCGTGGCAGAAGTCCCATGTAGTACTGCATGGCACACCTTTTGTAGGGCTTTGACAGCCACTAAACCCTGTCCCTAAGCTCCAGATCCACACAACGTTTAAACACATCCAGGGATGGTGCTTCAACCCCTTCCCTGGGCAGCCTGTGCCAAGGCCTGAGGACCCTTCCCATCGGTCCTAATGTCCAACCTAATCTTCCTCTGGAAAAACCACAGGCTGTTTCCTCTTGTCCTATTGCTAGCGACTTGGGAGAAGAGACTAACCCCCACGCCTCTACAACCTCCTTCTAGGTAGCTGTAGACTGGGATAAGGTCTCCCCTCCACCTTCTCCTCTTTACACTAAACAGAAAAGATTGTAGACTTCACTGGATCGGAAGGGACCCTTAAAGGTTTCTAGTCCAACCCTCCTGCAGTAAGCAGGGACATCTTCAACAAGATCAGGCTGTGCAGAGCCTCCTCCAAGCCTGACCTTGAATATCCTAAGGGGTGGGGCCATCATCACCTCTCTGGGCAACCTGTTCCAGTGCCTCACCAGCCTCACAATGAGGAATTTCTTCCCAAGGTCTAATCTAAGTGTCCCCTCCTAGTTTCAAATCATTAGCCCTTGTCCTTTCACAACAGGCCCAGGTAAAATTCTTCCCTGTCTTTCTTGTAGACTCCCCTGCAAAGCTGCAATGCTCAGCTGCTCCTCAAAATGCTTGTTCTCCAGACCCCTCACAACCCTTATTGCCCTTCTTTGGACCTGCTCAGCACCTCAGTATCTGCCTTGGATTGAGGTGACAGATCAGAGCAGCAAACACGCAGGGAAAAGCCAACATTTCCCCCAAACCCAAGCATTCCCTTCGAGTGAAGTGGTTCTCTGTAGTTACAAACAACGTTAGTCTTTACCTCTAAGGACGACTGCGATTAAGAACAACCCAGAGCACGGTGCAAGTCAGCAGGTAGAAAAAACCCCTCTTGACTCTTGCCCTGTTCCACACCATACGCTCTTTATGAACGGGCTGCTCAGAGCTGAGCCTCTTTGCAGAGCAAAAGAGAGAAGGAAGAAGGGGAATAACTGGGATGCAGAAGGCATTTCCTTTATGTCAGACACCAGACGATGTCGAATTGCCGACAGGAGCTGTACCTTCTCTGTTTCTCTCACTGACAGCTCAGTTTTACTGGGAGATCCTTTCCACTGCTGGGAGCACAGTAGAACTCTCTTTTTCTCTGTGATGCCAGCAACTATTCAACAACTTTGAAAGCAGAAGTGACCTAGGTGAGAACAAACAAGGAGGCTGTGGCTGCTGCTTTGTTTATCCCCCTGGAGAACAAGCAGCCATGCGAAGAAGATCTGCACAGAAGGAGGATCTAATAACCTGAACACTCCCCAGTGTGAAATCACACTGCTGCCTTGGTGCACTTGTATAAAACTTAGTGTTTAGCCAGACGGATAAGATTCTACATTTGAGCTGTGGTCCTGAGGGTAGTGGAGTCGCAGAGGCTCGTAAGGCGGACTCGGGCTGTTTGCTGCACTGCATGGTCCCTTTTTAGAAGTGTGAAAACAATGGAAGCAGCATCCAAGAAGACGAGCCAGAAATACAGCGTTTACATCAGTGAAGCAAATTAATACCAGGAGGTATTTCCCCTTACAAATAGGCCCCCCGAGGGATTCGTTTAATTAATTACTTTTGGCTCTGCAAAACTGACCCTTCTGCTTCCAAGTTGCCACATCAGAGGGACGACCGAGTGCAAAGGGAGAAATACAGGGGGCTGCATTGAGAGAGCTAAGCTGGGGCACACACTGAGCTGGGATTCAGGCAGCATCTCCCACGACCCGTAAGGATGGAGTGCAGGTGGCAGCTGGGCTCCCTTGTGAGCCCTCGGGGGAACGAAGCCTTAAAATAGTGGTGACAGCAGCTGATACAGCGAGGTGCAGCACTGCTCTCGACCGATTCAAAGGGTATCGGTGGCTAAAGCATTCACAGAGTGACTGTAAAAACCACATGGATTGCTGCTTTGACCAGTTCAAATGATAGACTGGCTGAGAGAAATTACTAACCCTTCAAACAGCCTCTTTGCAAAACAAGCCTGTTGCTCCCTATTCCAGTGAAATGGATCTGAGGCAGCGCCTCATTATCAGTGAGCGCAGGGCAACCACATCACCCTTGCTAAAAATGCATGGGGAGGATGTCTCAGGAGACTGTAGAGACGAGAGAAACAGGAGGCTTAGGGCTGTTTGGCTAAACTCAACTTGATGTGAGACTTTTCTGTCTGCCTTCCCCACCAAGAGCCCCAAGTCAGGGGGAAGGGAGAGGTCTCACAGCAGGGCTGCAGCACACCTGGCTGTGGGTGCACTAAGGCAGCGATACCTGACCCCACGGGTGAAAATGGGTCTTCATCTCTGTCAGAAAGAGTAAGGATGAACTTCATTTGTGTATTACGAAAGACTGTCATGACACTGGCAGGAGAGGGCTGTGCAAAGCACAGGTCTGGCTTCCTGGAATGGTGAGAACACACGCTGGTGTGGGTAAGACTGGATACCCCTTTACACCTATTCCTAACCAGTTTTAATATTTTCCATCGCCAGTACCAAGCATGAAACAACCGCTACTGACATCCGGTAGCTGCAGCAGAGCTGTTGTCATTAGCAAAGCCTGTGTGAGAGCAGTATGAACTATGGTTTCTGGGGCTCTTAACTAATGAACAGGAGATATCCTTCATACCACCTCCCCATCCTGTTCACGCAGTCACAGAGTGTCAGGAAATGGAAGGGACCTCAAAAGATCATCCAGTCCAATCCCCCTGCCACAGCAGGATCACCCAGACCAAGTCACACAGGAACAGATCCAGGTGGGTCTGGAACATCTGCAGAGAAGGAGACTCCACAACCCCCTGGGCAGCCTGGTCCAGTGCTCTAGTACCCTCCCTGGGAAGAAGGTCCTGCTGATATTGATAGGGAACCTCCTCTGTTCCAGCTGGCACCCACTGTCCCTTGTCCTATCACCAGATGCCCTTGAGCAGAGCCTGGCTCCATCCTCCTGACACCCACCCCTCACAGATTTATAGACAGGAATGAGGTCACCGTGACTTTCTGCTCCAGGACAAGGTTTGAAAGATCCTGAGAGTTTTTTGCCCACAAAAATACAGTTAGGACAATTCCTCAGAACCACTGAAAGGTGATTTTTACTCCTTCCTGGTCTCGTTCACCTCTGCTCATTAGTTCCCCTGTTGCCACTGAAGAACCGAAGGGGTGCAGACCAAGTCACAGGGCCAAGAGCTGACACCAAGCTGCACAGTAGCGGGGCCAGCAGGGTGGAACGAGCAGAGGGCTGGAAATCCCTCCACATGCCAGCGCCTTGGCTCCCGTCGCAGCAGGATTATCATCTCTCCATGCAGAGAAAGGGGCTGTTCAGAACTCTCAAGCTTCGTGTCACGCCAAGAATCTGTCCTTGTTAGCTTTCTTTTGTTTGCCATGAAAACCCTATGGCCGCTCTTCCACGCCTACAGTTACCTTCCTTGGGAAAACCCTTTTCCACCACAAATAAACCCCCAGCCCTTGGAATTGACTTCACTGAGTATTTATTTTCCCGGAATTCTTCCTGCTTTACAACCTTGCTCCTTATTTTCTGCCTTTCTACAGGAAAATGCCAGGACACAGCTGGCAGTGGAAGCCTTGCAAACCCTTTTAGGAGGCAGATGTGCCAGTAACGACCGTAAAGAAACACGCTCGTTCTCGTCTGCCTGCGTTCCCAGTAGCTGTTGGAATGGAGCCTGTGTTTCCTCTCCCTAACTGCAGGTCTGCACTATTACAAAAATCATGGAATCACCAGGGATGGGAAGGGATCTGGAAAGATCATCCAGTCCAATCCCCCTGCCACAGCAGGATCACCCAGACCAAGTGGCACAGGAACACAGCCAGGTGGGTCTGGAACGTCTGCAGAGAAGGAGACTCCACAACCCCCCTGGGCAGCCTGTTCCAGTGTCACTGGATCCCCATGAAGAAGTCCCTCTGCAGCCTTCCTGGAGGTTCCCATCAGGGACTGGTCCCCCAGAGCCTTCTCTTCCCTGGGCTGAACAACCCCAGCTCCCTCAACCTGTCCTCAGAGCAAAGGTGCTCCAGCCCTTGGATCATCTCTGTGGCCTCCTCTGGCCTCACTCCAACAGCTCCAGGTCCTTCTGATGTTGGAGACACCTGAACTGGCCACAGGACCTGAGGTGGGGTCTCACCGAAGCAGAGTAAAAAGGAAGAAGCCCCTCTCTGTCTTTGCTGACCCCGCTTCTCCTGCATCCTAGGACTCAGTCAACCCTTCTGGTTTGCAAGAGCTCACTGCCAGCCCTCGCTGAGCTTAGGGCTGCACCCGTGGCTTTAGCTCATCCCTTGCTTCCTCCAGACCCCCTGGCTGTGCAATTCCCAGTGAACCAGGATCTCAGCAGAAGAACCCTGCCGAGGCCCATCTCAGTCGGTCAGAGATCACTTGCAGGACTGTGTTGCACTGACCCCCTATTTAGTAACAGATCCTGCTGCATCGTCGGCTTCATGAGATTTCAGACCCTGCCCGACTTTGATGCCAGGCAGCAAACACAGGAGGGAAGGCACTGGAGGGAACAAGCTGTGGAGCAGGACCAGCTTAGGTGGGTGTCTGTCATTTTCACAGTGACTTCATCCACGAGCACTGCCAGCTTTCTGCTGAAAACAAGAGCTTCCAGAACAACAGATCTGCAGCTTCACAGGGGAAAGGAATCAGTCTCTGTCAGCCCTGGGTTCTTTGAGAAAGCCACTGTAGTCCTCTTTCAGGACTGCATCGCATGAGGAAGACTCTGTCTTCAAAACCTGCCTGCTGCATCAACAGCACCCCTGAGCTGGGAAAAGGAGGGGAGGCCCGTGGGTTGAAATGAAACCAGATCGAGTGAGACAGCCCAGCTGACCCCAACGCCAACATAAAGCACAGACAGTTATACTCAGCCCAGGGAGCGCACGCTGGTCACAGGAAAACAGCCCTCAGGAGCAGGATGGTGAGCGAGACCCTCCAGGGCTGGGGAAAAGCAAGAAGAAGAGGATCAGGAGGAGCCCCCACCCTCATCAGACTTCCCCTTTCTACTGGTGTGGGATCCACCTGTGAGCCAGCTCGGGGCAGCTGCCCTGGCTGACTGCAAACTGCTCCTGGCTGCTCAGCAGGGCTGGCCTGGGGGGGTCTGTCCTACAGCAAGCAGGACACTCAGGTAACCAGAAACAGAACGTGATTGTAATAAGGTGTCATCCTTTCTAAAAAACAAAAGGATTCTGCTCTACAACATCGCTCTGGCTGGTGATTTCCCAATTACATTTGTATAAAGATTTATCTTCCCAGGCTGCTGCTCCAACAAATGGAGCTGCAACACTCATGGTTACTCTCTGTTCCAGGAATTTAAGGGCCAGTGTTGGGGCTGTGGGAGCACCATCAGGTTTATGCAACTGAAGTCATGTCCACAGGCCTCTGTGGGAAACGAGACGAAGGGAAGTGCTGGGTTGGTTGAAACTTGCCAGAAATTCCAGAGCACACTGAAATATCTCTGCAGACAGATGGACTATTAAAAATAGTATTTCCTGGAGTTACAGCTAAATGGCAATGAAATGCACGCACAGGCCATAACGAACAAACATCTTCGTTACTGCTCCATCTTCCACGTTGGTTCTTGATCAAGGGAGCTGCAGGGATGCTGCTTCAATCAGGTGGCTAATGGGCAGGATACCAGCAGCTGCTTTCTGTTCATAGAATTATTAGGGATCAGAAGGGAGCTCGAAAGATCATCCAGTCCAACCCCCCTGCCGCAGCAGGATCACCCAGACCCAGTGGCACAGGAACACAGCCAGGTGGTGCTGGAACGTCTGCAGAGGAGACTCCACAACCCCCCCTGGGCAGCCTGTTCAGTGCTCTGGGACCCTCCCTGGGAAGAAGGTCCTGCTGATATTGATAGGGAACCTCCTCTGTTCCAGCTGGCACCCAGTGCCCCTTGTCCTGTCCCCAGATAGGACAGGCGGCCCCAGGAGGCCGGCGAGAGGCAGAACCTCTCTGTGCAGCTTTGCCTTTGGTAGCCCCAGGCACGTTGGTGCTGTGCTGGCAGTGCGGAGGTGCTGTCCTCAGCCCCAGACAACTCAACCACTGGCAGTCACTCCGGAGGAAGCAGAGGGAACCCCATAATCTGCAGATTATCTGGGATATTAAATGGGATTAAATTCCTGACAGCATTTTGTCATCACGGAACAATAACAGGAGATTTCAAACCCCACTCAAGTTATTTCAGCGATAGCCTCAGCTTTGTCTGCTGGAGATGCTCTCTGAAAAGGTTTCCCCCATGACTGGGCTCTGCTGGCGAGGGACTGCACAGCTCCTGAGCAGGATATTAAATGGGATTAAACTCAGAGCGGCGGCCAGAGACCCGCATGCTGCTCCATGAGACTCCCAGGTGCTCTCGAAGCTTCCCGATGCCTTCTGCCGCCTAGTTCAGAGCTGACGCAGCCCCCCAGACTGCTGCTACCGACTGTTCAGTGTGCATTTTCACTTTGGAATCTGTTGTCGTGAGCATCTGAATTCCTCCTGTGGAACTGACTGAACTCATTTCTTCCCGCGTGAGGAGCCAGTTTCCATTGCGGGCAGACGAAAGCAGCCAAAAGGGAAAGAGAAAACCAGCCCCGGCTTATAAATTAGTTTTCACTGGCTCCTTTGTTCCCCGAAGGCCAAAGGCTGGTTGTGGGGTAGGAAGAAATAACAGCAATTCGGGATTACGCCGGGATAAAGCAGCCTTATCCTCAGGAGCTGATGATAGGTCACCGTCTGATACAATCCCGCGGATATGAAGTCGGACTGGGATTGTGGAGGCAAAGCTCAGCGGGTCTGGCAAATAATGCACAGTGCAAAGCGATCGTTTCTAGTGAAGGGTTTCCCCTCTAGACAGGGGAATTAGGGCAAATAAAGCCTGGTGATTGATAGGCTCCCACAGCAGTCAGCACAGAGCGAGGCAGCTTATCTGCTTCTCAGCGCACTGGGCTGTCTGCGGAGGGTATTTCTGGTGTGCTGCTCCTGGTTTCCTTCCGACAGCCCCCGCTGTGGTGTAACGGACTGGCCAGGTCGCAGCAGGTGGCGTGGAGAGCACGGGGTGTTTTGGCTGCACTAAGCAGCGTAGAGCAATGAAGATGATGAAGGAAGGAGAGCAGCTCCCTGATGAGGAAAGGCTGAGGGAGCTGGGGCTCTGGAGCTTGGAGGAGAGGCGGCTGGGGGGGACCTCATTCCTGTTTCTAAATCTGTGAGGGGGGGGGGTCAGGAGGATGGAGCCAGGCTCTTCTCAGGGTCATCTGGTGCCAGGACAAGAGGCAATGGGTGCCAGCTGAACAGAGGAGGTTCCATCTCAATCTCAGCAGGACCTTCTTCCCAGGCACAGCCAGGCTCTGCATCTTGTCTGGCTTTGCCACGCTGGGAGGTCCTACACCAGGGCACGAACTTGCTGCTTTGAGAGCTCTTGTTCTGCATCTCCGTGTCCTTGTGGGTTAGCAACCAGTTGCAATCACCACACCTGACAGGGATAGAGACCTTAAAGGTCTCATTCACGTCCTCCTGCAATAAAAGACAGCGTGACTGCCCAGGTTTGACCCCTTGCAGAATTGGAGAGAAACACAGGAGGTTAAGGAAAATGACACCACTGCAGACAGTTCAGGTTCAGGTTCCTGAGCAGCAGAGCCCCCCAGTAGGTCTGTACCAGACATCTTGTCAGGGCTCTGATGTCTCTCTGCTTGCAGTGATTCTCACTGGTGTCAAGCGGAAGCAAGCGAGAGAAGATGTTTCACAGGCAGAGGAACTGGGTGGTGAAACTGCTAAGGACACAAGAGAATTAAGAAAGAAACTGCTTGAACCACTGACAGCAGGAGCTGCTCAGGAGCTCCATGCTCAAAGCGCTGGGGAAGGCAGTGAAAGGAGCTTCCATGCACAGAGGTGGAGTGAAAGCAAAGACTGCCTGCTGTGCCATGGTGGGAGACACAGACACACACACACACACACATTGCCCTGCTACGTGGACCAGGACTTGTGAAACCCAAAGAAACCACACACACGCCGCTCCATCAATTACTTTTAAAAATCTTTTTAATGAAGAAATAATTCCATTCCAAAATATAGACACACAATTAAATAGTTTAATCACTTCAAAATATAACATGTCCCCAGTAAGTTCCAACACACACGCACACAAAACAATACTGAACAGCAATACAAAAACCCCATACAATAGCAGTTCTGTTACAATACCAATGAATACCGGGACGTCCTTCAGTGTCTCTGAACCTGTCTCAAGTGGTGTCAAGTACAGTAGTTTTAAAAATGCCTTACGGTTAGTAGCCTCAAGATGTAACTCTTCATCCTCGTGTTTGGTTCAAAGGTAAAAATGCCCTACGGGACACAGCGGAGCGCTCGCTGTTCACAGCTCCGCCTGCCGAGTTGAACCAAGGGGATGGCAGCAACCCAAGGTTGCAGTATTTACAAGATCTATCTACAGTGATTGCCGAGAACCCATGAGGATGGGAGAAGATGACTGAAAGGAAAGGCGGACACGCTGATGATAAATTATGATGCAACGATTTGGCTCATGCATATAAGAAAATACGTATTATATCACAACAAAGGCCACACACCTTTTTATGCAGTTTAGTTAACATTACTACTTACAGACAACCCATTCTCCACCTTCGCTTTGGACATTCGAGGACCCTATACATCTTCACATCCCTGTCTCCTGATTCCAAACCACTGGTTTCCCTCCAGTGACAGTAAAACCACCCGGAGTTTTGACTGCTGCGGCGGGGCCATCGGTAGCTAAGAACAGGCCCAAGCCAGGGACCTCTTCTCTAACTCTGCTCTAATGACCACAAACCACAACCCAAAATAATATTCAACAAGCAGACAAAGACCAGCTGGGTGAACACGCAGCCAGCTTGACAGTCTGAAAATGCTTAAAATAGATATTCGGGGAGCCAAGTAGGAGGTGCTTCCTTCATCTCAGAGCTCCAGGGCATAGGGGACCCAGAGCTCAGCTGGGGATCACCTTGTTGACACCAGCCATCAACTTCTTCTCTTACTCTTAGTCCGGACGCCCTTGCAATGGATTTACTCTATTGCATCTATTTTAAGCACAGCGATAAGCACGCAGACACTAAGATGATGGGAGGGATCCATTACCCTGGGTACAGTTAATCGTGACAAGGGTTGAACTAGTCAGCCAGTGGATGCAGCTGTGCTCTAACTCGTTTTCTCTCTGTTCAGGAACTGCTTGCCCAGAATCCCAACCTGACAGCAACATCTACAGCTTCATTGGAGTAGCTTTAAACGCGGAGTGCTAGGCACTAGTGGAGGCTCACCCATTCCTGAGAGGAGGCTGGAGGAGGGGGCATGGGGGTACATGGTATATGGGGTACAGGGGGTACACTGCCAGGACAGCGCACGCCCCAGGAGCAAAGACCAGTGATTACACAATGAAAACCTTACGTGAAGATATCCGGACGCCCTAGCGGTTGGAGGTCTGAGATCAAGGCCAGATAAGCAAGGAGGTGTGGACAAGGGATCTGCAGTAATACGATATGGAAGTGAACGACGGCAGCAGCTCTTCCACACAGATACTCATTCCCTAACACATAGTGCCCAGGGAAACAGCCACGCGCCTAGACAGTGCATGCAAACAAGTGGACTTACTGGGTCGAGCTACAGAGCAATCGCACGTAAAGACGGCAGCACACATCCATGGCACCATGACAGCAAGGACAGACGAACCATGGTAACCTGCTTCAGATGGGCATCTTATCACTCGCTGGAGGCAACCTGCGCTGGAGTGAAATATCTGCATGAAACGCTACTGCTTTCGGGGCTGTCAGACAGCGTCAGGGCTGTCAGCCAGTGTCAGGGCTGTTAGCCAGTGTCACTTCGGGTCAGCCAGATACTGGAAGCCAAAATACTGTCTTAGGGCAGTAACGGCACCGGCGCAGGGGCCGTCCCCTGGTAAGGAACTGTGAGGGCTGTGCAACCAGCATGAACATGGCACTGGGTTACTGCCTGGCTTCTGCTCTAGCTGTTCTAGCTGGCTCTGACCTCTCTGCACAGCAGCGCTACATGTCCTGCTGGTGTCATCTCCATTTCCAAGCAGCACCATACTGGTGTCATCTCCAAGTGATGCACTGTGCAGAGGACCCCGCAGCTAGTTTGTGTCAGTCCCTACTCAGGGGTGTCGGCAGGTTCGTACCCAGCAGAGCAAACACTTCTTAGCTCGCAGCCTCCCTGCCTAACCCAAAGCAGTCAGCCAAGTCCTGAAATGCCTTTGCACTTGAAAAATACTAACCCGGACAAAACTCCGATGCCAAACCCGTGCGCCTGTCCTTCTCAAAAGAATCCACCGCTTCTCTTGTGCTTTTCACTGACAGCTGTTTCTCCATCCAGCTCCCAAAGAGGCTCACTACACATTTCCAAGAGTGCATGCAGAACATCTGGTGGCTGGCTAAGGCAATACACATTCGGAAATCAAAAAGAAACCAGTTGCAAGCGCACTTTAAGCCTGTACATTTAAAGCTGAAGGCCTCAAAAAGAACATAATGGGGAGGGGAGGAAGAGGAGGAGGAGGAGGAGGAGGAGGATTTGGGTCTGGGAGATGGAAAGAGCCGGTTTGTTGAACACATGCTTACTAAAGCTAAAACATCGATGAAACAATACCATGGAGGATTATACGTAACATCAGTCAGTTCAGGGATCTTATGGCACCTGTGGTTTATAAACAGCTTTAGCAACGAGTATTTCAAAACATAGTTCACAGTTTTAAGAAGATCTGTGCTGATTTAAAAACTAGATTCTATACCATTTGAATGTCACCTTTTGTATATGATATCTATTTGGAAAAAAAATATTTACACTAACTTCTATGGCTGATCCGTTCGTTGTTTTTGAAAGAAACATTCCTAAGTTACACGTTAGCCCTAAATTAGAGAGGTTTTTCTTTCCCTTAAGTCTTAATTCTATTCTTCTTATCGTTTTAGTACATTTGGTACAAGTCTTCCCGTAAAGACTTGCAAACAGATTGCAAATATAGCCTGGTATGCTTTGTGGTTGTATTTTTGGGCTACTAGATATATACACTCAGGAGGAGAATCGTTCTGTGTTCAGTGTAGCTTCCGTGGAAAAAGAAAATGTACAGTGTACAGCAAACGGATTTACTAAAATCTCCGAGTAGTCCGAACTCAAACGTCTAGCTATAAACAGTATCGTCGTCGTAAACTCAACAGGTTCAATATCATGTGCAAAGGGTTTACGTGAGTTAGTAACGCCGCCGCCCTTAGCGACAGCAGCAGCTAGGTCAGTCAGTTTTCTTCGCCGGTAATG
Source organism: Upupa epops (assembly GCA_013397515.1). Classification (NCBI taxonomy): domain Eukaryota; kingdom Metazoa; phylum Chordata; class Aves; order Bucerotiformes; family Upupidae; genus Upupa; species Upupa epops. The sequence continues at coordinate 61,171 of VZRI01006523.1, read as the reverse complement.
AGCCATGGTAGAGAAGATGTAGCTAATACAAGTTAGCTTTGAACAAAAGGGTGCTTGTCAAAGACACACATCTACAAACTACAACTCTTAGAACAAAAGTACTGTGCTACAGTCCTCGGAACTTAGTTTTGGGATTTGTTTTTTGTCAAGAGACGCTGCACCTCTTGGTTCCACTCTTCCGTGAAGTTGGCAGCTGAGTTGTCTTCATCATCCGTCCGAAAGCAGCTCTCCTCATCATCAGTTCTTACGTAGCTTTCGTTGTCTGTCTGACTGCAGCTGGCCTGTGGAGAAACGGGTAGGGAAGACTTTCAGAGCGCTGGTGGAAGACACAGGCACAGCAGGTAAAGCCTCTGCCTGTTCTTTGTAGAGGGGGGCAAAAAGGAGGAGCTGGCCCATTCCTGTGGTTACTCCTGAAAAAGTGAAGATAGCCGCCCTGCCTAGGTCAGCCACACGTGCTGGGGCTGCAAAACCAAAACCAACAGGGCACCTGCTCAGCTGGAGGTGTCTGCCTGCTGTGCTGTGGGACCCTGGCAGAACTGGGGATGCTCTGAGCCAGACTTTGAGACACTCATTTTCTGTTCCACTTTCCTCGCCAGGTTTCTCTACAAATAAACTATTGATATCAAGTGCACATTATCCCCCCTTGTTCAGCCACCGAGTTCAGAGTCCCTCACCATCAGGAGCCACCCCTCGTGTGTAAGTGTCTGGATTTCCATGTTCATGGTTATTTCCCCGTGATGACACAGAATGGCATTCGCGTAAAAGGATTATTCAGGGTGCTGCAGCTCATGAACAGCCTGTTCTGCTGGAGCACCAGCTGCTCCTTGCTGCTCCTCTGTATCCTGAAGCATCAAGTATCTTAAATTCCAGCAGCAAAGGCATCAAAGTTTTAGTGAGTAATGGAAAATGCTTGATAGATGGCTGCTGCTCTTGGAACCACATCAGGTTCTACTAGTTATGCTAGTACAGTGCCACTCAGCGATGGGAGCAGCTCACTCAGTGCCTTTGTCCTTCCTCTTCACCACTGCATCACTAAGGAGGAAGAGACTGGATAAACTGGGCTCGCCGGGCCTCAGGCAAGGAGCGATCAGCCAGCAGCTGTCAGATGGGTAGCTAAAAGGGTACCAAAGCCAAAATCTCCCTGGCATTGCTGAACACACACAAAGGACAAACCACGTGTGAGGAGGTTCAGGCTGGACATGAGGAGGTGAGGAGGGCGGTGCTGTGAGATGCCCACAGAGCTGCTGAAATGCCCATCTACTGAGCTTTTGGAGTCTTAGCCATGGTTGACGTGGCCTTGAGTTGGAGCTACACCTGCGTCAGGTGGGACACTGGACCGAATGACTTCCCCAGGGTCCAACCAGTGGGCTTACATCTCTCTGATCTCCTGAGGTCCTGGCAAGAAGCCCACGCAAGGAACGAATTGCAGTGCAGGAGCTAAGAGAAACTTGGTTCTGAGTAAATGAATACAACCGGGGGAGGCAGTGTTAGAGGGTTTTATGAGCCTTCATTCAGTGTTTATAGCACTCTGGGTACTGCTGTTCATTTGCTTTTCACCTCCATTTATTCAGCTTTAGCTGCCAGAGACACTGAGACAGATGCTTCAGCATCTGAACACTGAAGACTGGCAGATGCTCTCACAAGGTCCACACAGCACATCCAGGTGCCACTGTCATCAGGAGTTGCAGACCCCTTGATTCCTGTTTTGTTGTGAGAACTGCTGCACAAGTGAGGCGGTCTAGCATAAACCAAGTGACACAGAGTCCAGCAACACAAACGCCTGCTGAAAGCCAACACACAGGCTACTCTGCTGGTTTTGTTAGCTAGGAGCACCCACTGACAGTCGACCTTTGGCTGCCTTTAGTTCTGGCCTTGAGGAAGAGTCTCTGACCAGAGTCAGAGTTTTCTCTGACTCTGTGAAAACCCCTGTTTTCACTTGTCCCCACTCTGTGGCCCTGCTGACCACAGTGTCACAGCAGGACACTGCACTCTCCTAGGGAGTCAGAAACACAGAGCCCATAGGTCCAGATGATGCAAGAAGGAAACGTGGCTTCCCATCTCCTGGGAATAACAGGCTACTCTGGAAGAACAGCCGCTGTCTGCGTTCCTCACCACGTGCACAGTTGCTGCACTGTGAGGTTGGCACCCGTAAGGAACGGGACCTGGACACGGGCCCACAGGGAACTTACAGACTGTCTTATCTCTGGATTGCCAGACTCCAGCTAGTAGTTGAGGACCTTCCACTTTGGACTGGAGTGATTTAAACTTCTGTCACACATGCAAGGGAGGGAGGGCATCTCTGTGGCTCAGCAGCTAACGGACTGCTGTTGTTACCGTGTGCATGACTGCTGGTTCACACACCAGAGGAATGTTCCAATCTCCCCCGAATGACTGATTTCAGTTACCCTGAGAAGACTGAAGTATTGTAAGGAGTTGACCAAGGAACTGAACTCATCTCCTAAACTGTAGTCTGACTCCTTCTGGACAAGGTTTCTCTGTCCTGGCTAACATGGTTCTCACCACTCGCAGGGATGAAGAGCCCATGTTCTCACATGGAAGAGAAGAAGGGTGGTGGTTGAACAGGAATCCTCAGGACTAGGGCTGTATTTCAAAGAATGGAACTAATTGAGTTCCAGACATCCTCACACGGTTAAAAGAACGAAACAGCATCGTCACATCTGTTAGAATCACAGAATCACCAGGGATGGGAAGGGACCTCGAAAGATCATCCAGTCCAATCTCCCTGCCACAGCAGGATCACCCAGACCAGCTCCAGGCAGGTTTCAAACATCTCCAGAGAAGGAGACTCCACAAACCCCCCGTCACCCTCACTGGAAAGAAGTTATACAATCAGTCAGGGTTGGAAGGGACCACAGGATGCTCCAGTTCCAACCCCCCTGCCATGGGCAGGGACACCCCCCCTAGAGCAGGCTGGCCAGAGCCTCATCCAGCGCATTCAGACAGCACAAGGTGCACTGTGACCGAACGACACATTACGAGGATTAATTCCAAGAATTCTTCTAAAAGATGATACTTACTTGAGAGGAGAGAGAGAAGGATATTGCACTCAACTTTGCAAACTGACCTGTAGATAACAAAGGATAGAAAACAAGAAGGTGACACATTCAGGCAGTGAGCAGCCAGGCAGTGTATTACTCTGAAGAAAGCCATGCACAAGCCTAGAAATAAACAGAGCAACTACGGACCCAGAAAATAACCCCCCTGAGAGTGTCTTACACAAGACATTCAGCAACAGGAACACAACTGGTGGTGGATGTGGGAGGAGAAGCGCTGTTAGCACGTACACCTGTGCACTAACGGTGGGGTTTTTCTGGTGCAGATACTCGTCATGCTTTGGAAGAGAGAGAAACGACCTCCTGTGAGGATCCGTGTCCCAGATTTACTTGTTTCTTCTGCTCCTACTTTTAACACTCATTTAGAATTTGGCTGGAAAATCTTGCTTGGAGGCAGGGCAGCACAAAATAACGAGAGTGGGTTCTGACCAACCATCTCCCGTGCTCCGCTACATCAGCGCATTCATCTCAATGTGCTGCGTTCACACCCAGTGAGTCACTCGATGACATAAAAACGGGTACCGCCTGCTCCTGAGGTCACTGTTCTGTAAATGTAGTAGGAGTTCCTCCTCACGGGTTTTTTCTTCAGCTGACAACTGCATTATGACAGCTACAGCCAACAGCTTCTTTTGGCTCCGCAGTCCAATGCACTGTGCATGTGAGTATAGTACAGCAGCCTGGAACACGTTCCGCTGGTTTGATGTGCAGTGGAGATACCTGACGTGGTCCCTGCTCAACCCCAAACTTCCCCATGATCCAACCTACTCATCACTATGTCTACGGCTTCATGAGATTCCTACTAGTGAGGAATCATAGCATCGCTGGGGTTGGAAGGGATGTCCGAAGGTCATCTAGTCCAGCCCCTCTGCAGTGAGCAGGGACAGCCTCAACTAGGTGAGGGTGAGCCTTGTCAAGCTTCACCGTGAATATCTTCAGAGAGGGGGCCCCCATCACCTTGCTGGCTGCCTTTAAACCTGTTCCCTAATCAAAAGGTCATCAGCCACACTGGGAAGGACCTCTAGACGAGCTGCATGCTTTGGGACTGTGCTTATCAGCTAAAAATAGCTGCTACTTACAAGTCACTCCTGTCCAAGCACTGCCTGGGAGGAGCCAGCCAGCTCACAGACAGTAAGGGACACAGTCAAATTCCTTGTGGAGAAATGCTGTTAGACAGAACTTCTCGAGAACGAGGACTCCCTGCTCCTCCAGTCAGTAGGTTTGTGAAAAAGTGAGGTTTTCCCTCTTTCTATTTTGTTTCCTTCTTTTCCTCTGTCTAAACAAATGGTGTGAAACAACAGGGAGCAAAGCTCATGCCAGCGTAGTGCTGCCTGACCTAAATTCAGAGGGACAGCAAAAGGGAGATTTCCTCCCCTTCTTCTGGGACTGTTGTTGTCTCCTGGAGCAACAGACTGCTCTTGAGCTGCAGTCACACACTGGAGAAACCATTATGAATGGCTTTTGCTACTGGAAAAAGAGTCATCTAAATTCAGCAAGAGCTTTGTTTGACACCACCTAGCAGCCCCCGTGGGATGGAGAATGAGTGTAACAGACTTAGTAGGCACGGGCAGAGTTCAAAGGTAGCTGAGTCCCACCTGATGCCCTGCTAAGCTAAGTGAGGTCTGCCTGGCTGTGCACACAGGCTAGCAGGCGTGTCTGTGGAAGAGGACAGCAGCAAGTTTCTGCAATGTGGCTGCTCTAGCAAGGAGGAGCAAATCATTCCCCTGAGCCCAGGAGAGGTTAACAAGGGCACTGGGCAGCTATGGAGCATTACTGTTTCTCACTGATGGAGCTACATGGGCAGCTGCTCTCCTTCTCCCACCTGGTATGCCTCGTCCTGCAGCTTCTGCTTCAGGTACTCCTCCATCTTCAGTTCATTCTCCAGCTGGCGGACAGAGTCGTTCTCATAGTTCTCATCATCTGCTCTGACATAGGGGTCTCCATCTTCTGTGACCCTAAAGACAAGTAAGAAGAATGAGATGAATGACATTCTCAGCAGGAACAGAATGAGATGAAGGAGGTGAATCAAACAGGTACGCACAGGTCGCTGCGGATGGAGCCGGTGGCAGCAGCGCTGTGGATGTATCCTGGCTTCCGGGCATGGATCTGCGCGAGGAAAGCCTTCTCAGACGTTGGGGACGGAACAAGGTCATCAAAATGAGTCCGTCCGAATTCGGAATCCACATTGCTTTCTGTCTCGCTGCCTACTTCTGTGAAGCAAAAGGTGACAGACACATGGTTCCACTTCACTTCCACAACAGTAAGCATGCTTGCCTGTTTCTCTACCACCTCGTCTACTATGAGGGAGCTGGGTCTCTTTAGCTTGGAGAAGAGGAGGCTGAGGGGGGTCCTGTCTATAAAGATGTGAGGGGTGGGTGTCAGGAGGATGGAGCCAGGCTCTGCTCAAGGGCATCTGGTGATAGGACAGGGGCACTGGGTGCAAGCTGGAACAGAGGAGGTTCCCTATCAATATCAGAAGGAACTTCCTCACAGTGAGGGTCCCGGAGCACTGGCACAGGCTGCCCAGGGGGTTGTGGAGTCTCTTTCTCTGGAGACGTTCCAGACCCGCCTGGCTGTGTTCCTGTAAGACTAGGTCTAGGTGATCCTGCTATGGCAGGGGGATTGGACTAGATTATCTTTCCAGGTTCCTTCCAAGCCCTAATGAGTCTATGATTCAACATCTATCTGCAGAGCTAATAGTTTGCTTCTTGTGGTAGGGGAGAATAGTGAGGCTTTTGCTTCTCCTGTTTATTCTGTAGGGTATTTTTATGACACTGCATTTTGCAACAGGTCCTACGTGTTCTATACTGACTGATAAAGAGCCAACTCCCTCTCCACGTGGAACCACAAACAAACGTCTCCAGTTTCTGATGGTATCCAGCTGCATCTCCATGCCCACAGCTTCCTGAAGCTGTTATCAAGGGATTTTTTCCTGCTAAAAGCAACTCTGAGGCTATGCTACACTGGGTGTTTTGCTGGTTTATACCTTCCTGCCTCCTGGTTTTTCCAACACACACGAAGGGTCGGTGTGCTGGCTACTCACCCTCAGCAGCCCCACTCACCCGAGTTCAGTTCTTTTACCAAAGACGACATGGTGTTGGTGATTGAATCTGCTGCCACCAGCAAATCGTTCCTTAAGTTTCGTCTTGCACCTGAGGCAAAGGACAAAGGCCAGTGTTACCGTTCTTCCCGAGACACATGCCTTCCTGTCGAAGCAGTGTCAACCCCGTTGTGCTGATCCGGACTATCAAAGTCCTTCCGAGGGCCACGTGCAGAAGAGTTCTCTGCAGAATGGCCTCATTTCCTCCCGCCGTGTGCGAGAGCAGAAGCCTAGCCTCACGCTTCATTTAACCACAATGCCAGATATATGGAGATTATTCATTGCCATCAAGCTCGTGTGCGTGGTGACACCAGCGGATCAAGCCTGGAAGATTAAATCCGGTGTGAACTCATTTACAGTGCCTGTGGGGGAGGAGGGAAGAAATGAAGTGCTTTCCCTAAGTTCCCACAGCTCTGCTTAACGGCACTGTTATTGCCAGGTATTTGCCAGATAATTATGGCAATAGTTGAAGAAACAGACTTGACCCCATCCAGACTGATACGGATTTGCTTTCCACACTCCCTCGCAGCCTCTTCTGCTGCTCAAGGCCTTTCTTGTATATTCTATGATTTACTGCCTCTTTTTTTAATAAAGAAAGCACTACTGCCTCCCTAAACAGCCCCAGGCTGCTTTTAAACTCTTTCTAATAATGGATCACAAAGTGCTTCCCTGCTGAACCTGGCAATATTCCCCTAGCCATCAATCACGAAAGATTCCCGTGAGCTGCATGCCATACGCTTTCCCTAGGAGCAGGGCTGTGGTAGCTCCCCCAGATCCCAAACATAGCTCCTATTGTAGCTGAATAATCAAAATACCCCACAGAATCCCTAATATCCCAGGCTGGTCTAGCAGAAGCTGTCTCTCCTCTTTGAAGCCGGGTTGGAACTAGATGATCTTTGAGGTCTCTCTCTCAGCTCAAACTGTTCTGTGATTCTTACCACAAAATCCACTGACTGGCATCACCGCCCAGCTGCTGCCACAGCACTGTCTCAAGGCTGACAAAGTGAATTTTCAATGGCAAAACACAGCCGTTGCAGATGTTTGAGGGTGATTCTGTTCCCCTCCGTGCAACTCAGAAGCTCGTCTGCTCAGTACCCACGAGAAATCACAGAGCAGTCTCGGAGTGTCTCACACCGGCCGTTAATGAGACTTACTTTGTGCAAAGGCTTCCTGCACATCTCCACCCACCCCAGTCAGAGAGTCCTGAGGAGCGTGCGTTGGGGTGGAGCAGGCAGAAGCAGACCTGATGGGCATCGGAATTGGTCGACTGATAGTGTGGCTGGGTGAGGAGCGTGGGGAACCTGCCCCTTGGGTCTGCAAAACAAACACAAGTGGTTAAAGGGGTCTTTAGGAGAGCCCTCCTCACCTGTCCCTCAGCTGAAGGGAAGGAACCATGCTGTTTGTATGTAGTTGGGTAATGTTAATGTTGCTAAAAGAACTACACCGAAGTGAGTTGTTAGGGAGACAGCAATGCTTCTGTGTAGAAGAACACTCAGCAGGAAAACAGGAGCGGAGATCTGACTTCCTTCAAGCACGGGAACATGTCAAGCAGATACATCAAAACAACCCCAAGGAATAAACACCAGTGCAAACACCGGAGCATAGACCTTCTCTCTGCCCCCTTCCCTCTCTCACTGCCCCAGCTCACATGCCCATTCAGGCGGAGAGGAAGGGAAGGATGCTGGCACCAAGGAGGCTTTCAGCCTGGGCAAGGGACTTCCATCGGGGCGCTGCTGCGAGAGCTGCTACAGCCCTGCCCTCCACCTCCCTGCATGAGAAACGCATGAACAGGCAGCCTCTCGACCACATAAATCTGACACTCGGAAGAAATAATGCAGCTTTCTGCTTTTTATTCGAGGCTGAAGAACTATTTTTAAGCCGCTATTAAATCACACACCATTAAATCATCCGCTCTACAGGACATACTCAGGCACTCCCACAGCACTGTGGGGTAGGGCAATAGAAATTCCTGCTACGGGTTCAGCTGCTGCAAGTGAAACTGTTTTAGCAGCAGCCATATAAAACATCACGCTGGTAGCACCTCACCGCCAGCATCACCGCGCTGAAATCCAAGCAGACTCCACTAAACAGTCGTTTTTACAAACGCCGCTGGGCGAGGGACACCAGGACACCGTGCCCTTGTCATCCGCTGGCTCAAAACTTCTGGGAACGTGTATCCACGTAAGGAAAAGCAGGAGCTGGAGCTCAGCCCAAGCTGCACACGGCTCCTGAATGCAAACCTGCGTCTGCCAGGGTTGGAGGTGGAAGGGGAAGCACAGCACCTGCTCCTGGCACTGAACAGTAACCTAAGGGCTGGTGTTTCCTGCAGCCCAGCTGGACTTTGAGAAGGCAGAGGGATTTGTTAACTCTTCCCATAATGTTTAGTTTGATTCCTGTAGTGGCTGCCACTGCAGCCCTGGTTAGAGTTTGGCAGATACAGTTTAAAGATGACAAGAGGAGCCCACTGCAGCAGGACTAGCTTGAGATCTTTATAAATTCCTGCTCTGGACCACAAAGAAGGAACCAGAGTGCTCAGCTGTTTGCTCTTTTCCCCTATCACTCGTCTCTAAGAGGCATTATCACCAGAGAGACATCAAGGGCAAATTAGGTTTATGAGGAGTAAGCACATTACTGATGCGAGCACGGAGGATTTAATACTCACAGTTTCTTTACTGATTGGGTTTGGAACATTTACGTGATGGATGGACGGGAAGCTGAATGTATAAAGGGCCAGATTCTCTCCTGTTTCTGGAGTTGCCTGAATCCATTTCAGCAGCCATGCAGACAGAATCCTCCAAAGGCAGGGCACTGAGCAACCTAGGCACGCTCCAAGGTCCTTGGAGGGTGCACCCCCTGCACATCTGGCAGGGGGCTGGGATCTACAGCTATCCCTTTTCACGCCCTGACAAGAGTTTCATCCTCTGTGAAAGAAATGCTGGCTCCCAGCTCCCCCTTCCACATTTTCCTCAGCTCCCCTTTGCCTCTGATCTTGGTTCTGGGAAACGGTGGGACCTTTCAGTGAAGATGGGGAAAACAGCAGACAAAATTCACTTCCTAGAGTCAAGTAATGTTCAAACAAAGGAACTCCAGGGCAGGCATTCCATTTGCTAAAAATAGCAGCCGCCTGCCAGTTCTTCTTCGCTGGAATTTTCCCACAAAAGAACTGTAAAAGCTGCTGCACACCAGGGCTTCCCCTTGTGTCTGCTCTGCAGCTCTGACGGGGCTCCAGTGTTTACAATAAACAGCGCTCTCTTAGCCAGGTTTGCAGGGTTGGATCAAACTGAGAAGCAGAGGGGGATGAAGCACTGGGAATCCCCTGCACAGGAAAACACTTCTCTCTTTTTATAGTCTTGGGGCAGCATCCGAGAGAACTGATGGGCACCAAGTGAAAACAGGAGGACACCAGGGCTTGTCTGATTTCTCAGAGGTGAACACTAATTAGGTGACAGGCACTGCAGGGGGCTGCCTGGGGGGGTTGTGGAGTCTCCTTCTCTGGAGATGTTTGAAATCCACCTGGACTTGGTCTGGGTGATCCTGCTGTGGCAGGGAGATTGGACTCGATGATCTTTCCAGGTCCCTTCCGATCCCTGATGATTCTGTGATTGATCTAACCACCACCTCAGCCCAAGTTTGTGGGAATGGAGCGCTATTAGGACTGGATTCCTACTTAGGAATTAGCAGGAGAAACAGTTTTCACAGGCTAGAGCCGACAGTCTGAAACCTGTGTGATGATCAGGAGTGACTTCTTGGGAATCTCAGCAGAGAAATCGAGCACCAAATTGCCCTCAGACCTTGGCAGCTTCACCAGCTGAGGACTAAGCCCTGCTGACAGAGGAGCAGTCCCCACTGATAGATGGATGGCTCCAGTTTGTATGTGGTACTAGCTTGCAGACATCAGTGTTTTCAAGCCTTTCAGGAAAACTTCCATGTACTTTATCTCAATCACCACCCCTGGTGAACCTGCTGTGGATTTTAAGTTAACTCTTGCCAGGCGGGGAAGGATTTCCCACTCTCTAGTGTCACTGTGCTTAGGATAAACGCTTGGAATGAGAACTGGCTTTGCAGGAGCTCTAGTCCATTGCTCCCTCTGCCGGAGCTGAACTGGGATGGCATATGGGCAACACATCGGCCCCATGGAACACCATGCCTGAAACACTCCCTGCCCTTCTGCAAGCAAGGGCAGGACCCAAACACAAAGTCCCTAAGCATCAGCTGAATGGCCAGGCTGCTTGTTCCAGCTGAACTTCTTCCCAGGGAGGGTCCTGGAGCACTGGAACAGGCTGCCCAGGGGGGTTGTGGAGTCTCCTTCTCTGCAGATGTTCCAGCCCCACCTGGCTGTGTTCCTGTGTGACTTGGTCTGGGTGATGCTGCTGTGGCAGGGGGACTGGACTGGATGATCTTTCCAGATCCCTTCTGATCCCTAAAGATTCTATGATTGATGGGACTGTTAGCACCAGTGCTGACTTCTTCCGGGTACAGTGGGATTTTAAACTCATTGCCCTGGTCTAATTTACACTCAGATTTGGTTTTCTAACAGTTCCAAAATCCTCATTACATTTTCAAGGCGCTAGCTATGGCAGAACTATTGCTTAATTCACACTCTACGTTGATTTCACTACAGCTGCTGCTAGTTTCCATAACTTAGAGGAATGAGAAAAAGCTCAAGACTCCTTGTGGCCATGACTCACTTTCTAGAGGGTTAAGATGTTTAAGATGTGAAAATCACCACAAGATATTTGGGAAAAGTGTGTGAAAAGCCTGCCAAAGATTAATTTTGATCCCAACCCCCAAACACACATTCCAAGTGAGTCACAGGAACACAATCACACATAGGAATTAGTGGGGATGGCCAATACCAAGGTAACTTACTACCTGTTTCAATTCTTCTTCCTAAAGAAAAAGAGGATCAGCACATGAGTACTACTACAGGAACACATCCAGCAAGCACCATGCCAGACTCCTGAACTGACAGAACAAGGTAACAAAGAGAAAGGGAAGGAAAGAAAGGCCAATTTTATGGGTGGCAACAGTCGACTGACAAGTGACAGGACAAAAGGAAAGAGGCTGAAATTGTGCCAGGGCAAGTTTAGGTTGGACACTAGGAAAGACTTCTTCAAAGGGCCATCAGGCTGCATCACCATCCCCGCATGTGTTCAAAAGATGTGGAGATCAGTAGCTTCGGGTTTAGCGGTGGCCTTGGGACAGTTGGGTAATGGTTGGACTTGTTAATATTTGTGGTCATATCTCCTCCCTCCCATCTCTTGCTTCAGTCTGCCTGTTCTCCTCGGAGGTACCAGAAAGTCCTTACCTTAAGCAGTTTCATGAGGCCTTCTAACTGAACCATAAGCTCCCTCCGGCTTTCCTGGAGAGCAGACATCCTCTGTTCCAGCTCATCCTTCCGCTGTCTAAGAAACAAGAAGATCTGATCAGGTCTTAGCTTCACAACATCAGCAACTTGCAACTGCATTGTCACCCCAGCCTGACTATGAGGTGCCGCTGGGACCGAAAACACGCAGTGTGAACTCAGCATGATGCTTCAATCTGGGCTACAGAAAAGCTCACATGGAGAATATTCACGGGACTGAATGCACAGCAAAGACAGACACTGCCACAGAGCCTTCTGCAAAGAACAAACGAGGTTCAAATGCATTTGTGTTATATTCTCTCATGGGAGTGCCTGGTGGTTTGTGTCTTTGAATCTCTCCAATCACCTGAGCGGCCGTCAAGAGAAATTAAAGCCATTGCCTGAAGGACAGGGAATTACTGCAGGGGCACTGAACAGAGCAAGGTGTAAGGCTGAGGGAGCTGTGTCTCTTGAGCTGGGAGAAGAGGAGGCTGAGAGGTGACCTCATTCCTGTCTATAAAGATGTGAGGGGTGGGTGTCAGGAGGATGGAGCCAGGCTCTTCTCATGGTCATCTGGTGATAGGACAAGGGGCACTGGGTGCCAGCTGGAACAGAGGAGGTTCCCTATCAATATCAGAAGGAAATTCTTCCCAGGGAGGGTCCAGAGCACTGGAACAGGCTGCCCAGGGGGGTTGTGGAGTCTCCTCCTCTGGAGACGTTCCAGACCTGCCTGGCTGTGTTCCTGTGCAGCTTGGTCTGGGGGATCCTGCTGTGGCAGGGGGATTGGACTGGATGATCTTTCGAGGTCCCTTCCGATCCCTAAGGATTCTATGATTCTAAGATATGAGAGAAGCTAAGAGAATTCAGAAATTCAGCCTGAAAATCACAGCAATATGTGTTTGTTTCTGGGGTTTTTTTCCTGAAAGCAAGACTACACATAGTGGAGGTACAACTGCTTGAAAACAGCTCCCTGGACCTGCTGTGCAGTAGTGGTCCCGTGACAGTGTGAACACTGAGCCACTACACACACACGACAGCCAGTTGATCCCATAAGTGGGAACAGCTTTCACTCTGCACAGCTCCCCTGCACAGCACAGCGGTTCAGCACCGGCTCTCAATGCTGAGAGAGGTCCTGACATGAATACTGGTGTTGACTCCTGGAAGCCATGGCAGAATCACCAACAGAGCTGTGAAAAATACACACACTGGATGTATTTTATACACTACTGCCTTGTGATAACATAAACCCCCCTACCTTGTAACCCTTGTACTACCTACAAGGTCTGACCATTTCATCCTAGATGGAAAAGCACCAGAGCCAGCAGACGAAAGCGATCCCTTTGTACTCAGGGAAAACCTGAGTACAAACAAACCCTGAGCTTGAGCCTTCCCTGTAAGGGGGCAGTTAGTGCTACAAGCCACACTGATTTCTACAGGACTGTTCCTGCGCTCCATCTCTCACCTCTATAACAAGATCATACAGCAACACTGCCAGGCTGTAGTTTTCTTCTAGAGGATTAACCTGTTTTCTGCTACAAATGGCCTGTGCTGGCTTTTCCTGGCCAGGCATGCAGTGCTTGGAAGCGCTGTCAGCTCGACAAAGGCACCTGAGTTTAAGAAACTGCTAAAAAATTAAGATACCCCATCCATATCATCCAAAGAGGCAGGTCCTAGCACAGACCTCTGCTGGCTTTTAGATTCATTCACTGCGAGGGAGGATTGAAGCAGCATGCACTGTACAAACTGCTCCTCTGACATCTCTTCTCCTGCTGTTCTTGGAAGTAATGGGCTGTCCAGACTGTCTCCAGGACATCGCTGGTAACGTGAAGGAACTCTGTGTTCAGAACCTCGTTGCAGTGAGTGTGCAACACCACAGAAACTCGTGAACCATGCTGGGATGGGTACCCGAAACATAATCTACAGATTCCAGCTTTTCTTTATAAAGAAGGGATGCAAAAAGAAATGGATGCAAATCAGTGCTGCCTTTCCCACTCCAGGTAAGAATAGCCTCATCTTAACTGTCATGGAATTTGAGGTGGTGTTAGAATCCCACAGTAAACCAGCCTTGTGCCTTCCTTTCAGAAGGAATGCAAATCAGTGCAGACCTCCAGGGCGAAAGGTATTCTCTGACTGACACTGCATATTAAAGCTGAAAAGATATCATCATTGAGAACTCAGCGCAGCTTCCCTAGGGACAGCCAGTGTCTGCAAATTCAAATGAGGATATAATGCTCCAAATAAGTGTAGCACAACGGAGAAGAGAGAAAGATTAAGTAGTCAGTCCACTGCACAGTCATTTGCTTGCTTTCTTTCATTTTTTAAAGGCTAATGAAGTTTTGTCAACTGCTAAGCCTGCTTGTAATGGGCTCCAGGCTTGATGCATGGGAGCTGCATTACTGGTCGATGCTACGGAGTGCACACATTCACATCACAGCCAGGTTTATGTGTTTCCCAGATTGTCACTTGCCTGTAGATACCTAGATTTAATTACATGCTAGAATCACCCACAGAAATGAGGAAGCTAACTTATCTTCAGACTGGGAAGCAAATGTAATTGTGAAACAGAAAACTCCTTTAGTGTGGAAACCTCAATAATAAAACTACACTGCTATCAGTACATAAAAAACCTAGCACTGTTTTCTGCAGTAATTTCCTCTGGCCATGAGTCTGACCACTAAGGTATTACTTGTTTGAGGAGAGGACACGTGGCCAAAAGCATTCCTTACTCTTCTCCTGAGAGAGCTGCTCTATGGGCAGAGGGATAACACTGGATCTGGTAGTTTCACTAGAAAGAAAGTGTCTGCACCCCATTCACATGAAGCATTTTCCATATCAATATCAGCAGGAACTTCTTCCCAGGGAGGGTCCCAGAGCTCTGGCACAGGCTGCCCAGGGGGTTGTGGAGTCTCCTTCTCTGGACACATTCCAGACCCACCTGGCTGTGTTCCTGTGTGACTTGGTCTGGGTGACCCTGCTGTGGCAGGGGGATTGGTCTGGATGATCTTTCAAGGTCCCTTCCGATCCGTAATGAGTCTGTGATTCCATGATTTTGAAGAGTTCTTACTGGGCTCACTCTCTGGCTCTCACAACATGAACTGCATGAGTTGCAGGGAGCCTATGGATCTGGGCCAATGGCAACTGCACTTCTTCACAGTGATGTACAAGGCAATTAGCAAAAGCAGACAGAGTACCTTCATTAATGTGCAGACACACATCACTGTGCAGCCTCTGAAGAGAACTGACCTCTCCTCAGAGACCAGACACAGGGGGAATTAGTGTTTCATGGTGGCTGTGTGTGCAGCTCTGCACTGACTCCAGGATGACTGGAAAGTCACTGCAGAAGCATTTGTTCTGGCAGAGCGATATTCTCCCCCAGATAATTAATGGCATTTGGACAGGACTCTGGGGACCTGTTCTGGATGACCTAAGGGCCTAACTCTGTGAACACTAATGCATGAGCCTGGTGTAACCCAGATGAGTAACACGCGAGGTTCCTCATGCTTGCTATTTAATGCATAAACCTCATTCAGCCTGCACTGCAAATGAAGAAATACACATGATGTGCTTAAATCCCCCCCAACCCCCTAAGCTAGGCTTATCTCTTATTTCTTCTCATCTTGAGCATGGCTGGCCAGCCCCAGTCACGGCTGGATGTCTTACAGCTGCTGACTTACCTGAGGAGCCGGAGCTCTGCCAGGAGGGTGGGATTTTGTTGGGCTTTCTCCGGTGTGGGCTGAGACGCCTGCTCATGTTCAAGCCGCAGCCTCTGGATCTCCTGTAGGATTTCTCTTGGGGAGGAGACCAAGCAGAAGAGTGCAAGTCAGTAATTTCCCACAAAACCAGCTCACTGGACATCACAAGAGCAGCAGAAGTCTAACTGCATGTAGCTCTTCATCGATGCAGCCATAATGACCGGGCTCCAACCAACACAAGAAGCCCTCAGCAGCAAGGAGAGGGAGCTGGATATCTTTTGAATCAACTTCTAGGATTTCACTCTAAAGAAAAATATTTCTTCAAGCCCCCCTGCACTTGTCTCCCCTCCCCAAATCACAGGTACAGAGGAATATGTCTATGCTTCGTTAAATTGCTCCCATCCAATTCCTCCCAATCAGCATTTCAAGCACCATGTGAACTTCACACAGTGAAAACATCCTGTCTGGCCCTTCTTGAGTATCAGAGGAACTATTTAGCACTTGAAAACACACTTCTAGCATAAGCAGACAAGTGAGAGTGCTCAACAATTCATGGAGAAGCACTGCAGGAGGTCCTGCTGGGACCTCCGTGCCAGCCCTGGAGAGCTGCCTGCAGGCCAGTGCAGAGCTGTGCAGCACAAGCTGGAAACCTTTATGATTTAGTCTCTTCTTCTGGGGAGCAGCCGGCCAGGAGACAGCCTCCAACTACGAGAGACTGGAGCTGGTGGCTCATTACACAGTGACAGAAGGCAGGGCAGAGTTTGGAATAGGAAACCATCTGGTCTGGGCTGGCCTCTCCTTGACAGTCCAGCAGTAAGAGTTCTGTGCCACATGTTTGATGGCATCAGGCAGTCTGAGAGCCAAGGCTCAATCCTCTCTGCTGCTTTTGGGGCCAGCTAGCCTATTGTTGCTGGAGATGCTCTCCTGGCCTCGGTCACACCCATAGCTTGTGTCTCATCTACTTAGCAGCCTAACTTGCTGCTAACCTTTCTGCAAGCTTTTCCCAGACAGACTGGTCCAGAGAGCTTTAATCATCTTGTGCACAAATAAAAGCAGGAGAGCACAGCATCACCAGTGTGACTGATCCTTTTATCGCTTCACACTATAGAGCTACAGAGGATCCAACTCCCAGTTAATCTGCTTTTGAAACAGGGCGGCTACAAACAGTACAGTGTTAGTGATCAGATCACGTCGCCCAGCACCACGCTCATGAAACACAGGATGGCTGTGGACTCCACGGTCCCTGTGGACCTCTTCTTTCAGCAGGTGCTTTTTGCAGTGGGAGGTGCCCGTGCAGGTCTGAGCAGAGAAGCAGGTGGTATAGAATTTGAGAAACAAAGCAGCTTACACAGTTAGGGGACTGCCCAGAACCCGGCTCTCTGGGGACGCTTACCGGTTTTTATTCTCGAGCTCTGCAATCAGCTGCCTTTGTTGTTTGTTTGCATCGATGGTGAAAGAGATATCTGATGCTCCTCTTTGCTGTCCCTGCTGCTGTGGTAAAGAAGAGAAGGCTGTTCTGAGGGAAGGATAGCCAGCATGCACACACGAGTTCAGTACAGAGCTGCTCTGGGAAATCTGCTCTCACAAAATGCAGTACCAGGGCCGCCTACACCAGAGAAAGAGCATCCATGTAGTGCTCGTACCAGTATGGCTCTACTGCTAGTAAAAGCAGGGTAAGTGCTAGAGTAAATAAGGCTCAGTGTTTACCTCCTTGTCATTCATCACTTCTTTAAGGAGCTTGCTCTGAACTAACTAGTAAAAGGTAGTGGCACTGCTGCAGGGCTCTTAATTCTGACAGTACAGAGCAGAGAAATACACGGGAGCAAACCCCAGTGCCTCTCCCCGAAAGGAAGGGGATGTGTTTCCAGTGCAGTGATGCCCTGTTCTCTTTTAAGGTTGGTTTTACTGTCAGTTTGAAAGCTGAACTCAGATATCAGTCTGGCTGTGTGGCTCTCTAGCCAAGTTTTCCTATAAACTCTGACATTTCAAGAAACTTATTTCCCCAGTCCTTCAGGTACAGCAGAGCCTTTTTACCTAGTAAAATGAAATGCCAGTTAAACTACTTCTTAGCAAACCAGGCAGGGCTCACTGCAGCTTCCCTGGACCACGCTCTCTTTCCAGTGTTCACCAGCAGTAACCAAACATCACGTTCCTGTTCCCACTCCTGTACTGCAGCTCCACGTCAACACAAAGCAACACACAAAGTTCACAGCTACCAAGGACACCTGTGTACTCCTGACTCCAACAGGAAAGAAACTGGACATTAGAAAATACTCTAAGAGTATCAATAGTCTAAAATACTCTAAGAGGACAGTACATGACACCTGTAACCATTTACTGGTTCTCCTGCTACAGGTTCATTTCCCCACTAACACTCTAACCGCAGGGCAGCAGAGCAGAGAAGAACTGATATGTGCTGGTGGATGTCCTGAGTGAAACAGGGGCAATCAGGCTCTTCCACCTGCACAGCCAGTGTTATCCATGCATTTCAATCCTTAAAAACCAGAGTGACCATCAGCAAAGCTTCACTATTAGGAGCTATGGTGCTCCTAATCAGAGGATGACAGGACAGCAGGGGTTGGATGGGACCTCTGGAGATCACGCAGTTCAACCCTCTGTGAAAGCAGGTTCACCCGGAGCGGTCTGCACAACGAGGTGCCACTCAAGCTCAGAAAAATTCCTGTGTACAGAAACCTTCTCAGTTCCTTCTGTCTCTTTTGTCTGAAGAACACAGATGGCTGACAGTGAGAAACGCAGTGTTTTTCTTCAGGCCAGCTCTATTTAGAAGCTCCTTAGGTACTGCTTGCTAAGTTTTCCCCTCTCTCATGGGCACATGCTGTATACAACTGATTTCTACCAGCTTCCACCCAGAGATGATTACTGGAAATCTTATTCCCACAAGGAATCATCCTCTTGCAGAAGCAGGAACACCATCCACAGCTTGCCTGGAATTTGAAGGGGTGGGTCACAGCTCTGCAAGGGACTGGCAGACCAGGAGCACCACTGCCCTCCTCTGCAGCCTCAGGCAGTGTGGCAGATGGCTGCATGGGGCAGCAGATTCATCTTCACTGCCTTCACTTGGTATGAATACAACTCAATGTTCCTAACACGGAGAAGGGGGCCTGATCTCGCTCTTTCAGCTGACCCCACTGTGTAAATCTCACTGGGAAAATCAGCTTCCAGGCTCCCCAGTCTGCCTGCTTTTCACTTAACCATCATTTATGGTCCCCTGTTCTGCCCAATATGCTGAGGCAGAAAAACAGCAGCCAGCCTGACCTTATTTGTGCCATTTAAGGATTTATACACTTCGATGGGGTTCCTGCTTCATTCTCCCTTATTCCTGAATACAGTTAGAGAGGTTTTAGCCTGTCATCACCCTCTATCTTGGAATACATAGAGCAGAATAATCATTGCTCTGAAATGAAAATGGGAGCCAGGGCTAATGCAGGGGGTCATTACAGTCATCCTGCTGAAGATCATTCTTCAAAATCCTCAGCACTTAGGGCTCCAGTGGCCGTGATATTTGAACTAAAGAGCAAAACGGATTCAACACCCCATTTTTCCACTGCAGCAAATCATTAACCTTTAACCAAAGCTAGTCCAGACAATATTTTCAAGTCTTTCCCGAGTTCAGGATGTCAGGTTCCTCTTGCTGTAATTCTTTAAATACCACTGCATTAGTGTATAGATTATACGCATTAGTCTGGGGATTCTTTGGTTTAAATGGGCTGCATAAAAGGGTTATTGCTAAAGCAGAGCAGCGCCCGATGAAAAGGACAGGGAAGAATAATTCATTAATCACTAAGACTGTCAGATGTAATCTGCCTGATCTTGCCAAGCCCCTGGAACATGACCAAAGGAAAGTACCTTCCCTTAATTAAAACACTTACTGATGAGGAAGTTTCTGCTGCCAGCCTTGCTGCGTACCTGGCGATCAGCTTATGTTCTTCATCCAGGCGACTTGCGCTGTCAAGCACGCTGCTCGGGGTTGGAGGGGAAAGAGGGAGACCACGTCAATACACAGCAAAAAGACCACTGCTCTGTCATGCTGCCCACTCACACACCCTTGCTACAGAACTGAGAGGCAAAGTATCCCCAAATTAACAAAGGCAGATGCTAATTGAGCAAAGGGGAGAAGTGGGAGCGTAATTTCCCTGGAAGGATCACTTCCAGGAGTCAGGCAGAAGCTTCCTTTAGGGGGGAACAGCAGCCGTTCACAACCCCTAGACCAAGATCATGCAGGATGCAGCTCATAGACTGCTCGGTCCAGAGAGAGATGGTAGGTGGTCAGGCCCACCAGTCAGCCTTTGCTTGCACTTCTCAACTTTATCAAATCACTCAGGAGAGCGATCGCTGTCCGGACAGTGGGACCCTCACTGTTTGCAGAGAAAAAGATGAAGAGCTTTGTCAGATTAGCAGGAGATACCAGTATTTTGCAGAGCTCTCACCAAGACCTCACAGGCTACAGCTTGGCACCACTGATGTACGAATTCATAATCAGACTTTCTGTTTTATTCTTGATATCTGGGAGTAAGATTTCAAAGAATCACAAAACAGTGATGGGAAGGTGTAAGAGCTGAAGAGCAAATGTGCTGAATTCCTTTACGTTACTGCAGCTTGGGTTTCTTCCTCCTAAAAATAGGTTGGATAAATATTTCTCTCTGATCACTCCCTTGCCAGCCACCCTTATTTTACACAGAGGCTCAGTCAGATGAGGAGGAAAGAGGTAACACAGTGAGAACCTTTACTGCTGCTAAACCTTTAGAAATTGGCAGAGAAGCATCAAAACCCTCAAACTGACAAAACATCAAATCCAAGGAGGACTTAGCTGACTCCAGATAACCCTGGTATTTAGAATCTTATATATATATAAAAATATATAAAACCAATTGGCATCCTGGCCTGAGGTAAGTCTGAGCTCTTCTCCTATCCCTTGGCAACTGTGTGATGGTTTGACTGGGATACAGGCACACACCTCCCCTCCCATGGGCTTTCAGGATATGCAAGCGGTTACTGGTGAAAGCACTTTGGGTTTCAGAACAGTGTGCAAAGCAATCTCGCCAGAGAAGGAGACTCCACAACCCCCCTGGGCAGCCTGTTCCAGTGCTCCAGGACCCTCCCTGGGAAGTTGTTCCTGCTGATATTGATATGGAACCTCCTCTGTTCCAGCTGGCACCCATTGCCCCTTGTCCTATCTCCAGAGCCTGGCTCCATCCTCCTGACACCCACACCTCCCATATATAACTTTTTCCTCACTCCAACAACAACCTGAGAGACCACAAACATGAAGGACAGAGAAACAGTAAAGCTATGAGAAGTCAGAGCCAGAGGGCATCTGTGTAAGCTAGGCTTGCGCTGCAGTCTGCACACAGGACGTCTGCTGGTAGGTGAACAGTGACTGTTCGGTTTCAGTGATGTTTGGTTTCCTTTGTAACACACACAGCTTCATTCTATGATTACTCAGAGTCTTGTGGGATCAATCCAAGCTAAAGGTTATTTCCCTCAATTTATATGCTTGTGTGTCTTAGATACCCATGCTGACTGTCCTGATACCCCACTCAGAGCAAGAAAGAGCCACAGTGACTCCTGCAGACACATTATTACCCTGCAAACCAGGCAATGCAGGTTACTTTCATGACACTAACTAGTTTTTAACTTTCCCATAATGACTAAACCATCCCATCCTAACAGATGGCTGTGAGAACAGCAAGCGTTCAGCATCTAGTTTCCTTTTCCCGGTGATGTGCAACCACATTACCTGTCTTGAAAAATACTGGATTCTGGTTTTACTTGTTGGCATAACACGACCTGCAACACAGCTCTGAGATGTCAATTAACCCCTGCCACAAGGATGACCTGACTGAATGAACCGAGCCATGCAGCCTTTTGATTCTTTCTCGCTACTCGATGCCTTCCATGCTCATTGATGTGTTGGCAGATGTCAAAAGACAGATGCAAGCAGCACATCAAATTTGGTCTGTGAATGCCACAAAACACTGGCCCCAAAGGCCGGTAAATTAAATTTCAGTGTATGAGATAAATTTAATTCTGGAATTTACCTATTCTATGTGATCATTAAGCAGAGAGTTATGAACAGCAGCATTAGCCTTGACTGCCAAGAGTTTTATGTCTCGGCGTTCTCATCTGCCACAGTTCACATCTGTTTTAAGCCAGCAGCTTCACTTCGTGGACAATGACAGAGTGAAATCCACCCAGGCTTTAAAATATTCTGAATATGTGTGTAGAATTTGGGACCCTCGAGAGACTGATTCCAGCATCCTTTAGAAAGGAATTTAACAGTTTGCATACAAATGTCCTTCTGCTGATCCTCCTCCTTTATAAAAACACACTGCTGCACCAGCAGTGACCTTTTCTTTAAAGCTCTATTAGCAATAACCGGTGCGGCAGACGTATTGCAATTCAGATGTAAAGTGAATATCCAGCATTATCACCTCCAGGTGACTCCTTCATCAGGCTTTACTTGGCGTGGGTAATGTTCTACGGTTTAAGGGAGAGCCATTAAAAAAGGATCTCGAAACTGCAGGCAAAGGATGAAAACTACGACAGCCTGTGAAGAAAGCAGTGATGCTGGAGGGTCTTTGTTGTTTCTCAGCCTTAAGATGTGTCAGATCAGCCTGCTGTGCAGGGGGCACTCAGCCTGCTGTGCAGGGGGCACTCAGCCCTAGGTGATACGGGCATCCCTGATGTCACCACTAGTGTGAAAAGTCTCAGAAACTTTAGTCTCTTGCGAAACTTCTGCAGTTGAGAGCAGTGTGGTCTCCCTGACATGTTCCTATCTACAGACCATCACTTCAGAAATCATGTACTGTAGAAAGCACTGACAAATTAAAGGGTAGGTTTTGAAGCCACATCCTAACCGCAACCCGGCAGAGCCCCTTTAGGTTAGTGCTGGTCAAGAGCTGCTTCAGCGAGCAGGCAGGAGGAAACAGTGCGAGCAGTTGGCTGAACAACATCCCTTTGCTGGGTCCCCCAAAGGTGCCAAACCTGCACTAACCGTGCGGGGCTGCTCTGCAGCATGTTGACATACAGCCCAATGAGCACATGTTCATCGGCCAGCCTGTCTGCAACATCCAGACTGTACTGTAACCTGGAGTGGGGACAGGGGAGAGAGGGGGCCGTCCAGACAGACAGACAGAGGGAAATAAACAGAGAAAGCAGGAGCAAGTGAGATTGTGAAATGGGAATTCAGGAACAAAGACTTGGGTGGTTTTAGGGAAAAAGAAGTGCAAAAATGATTTTGTTGTTATTCTGATTTGTATGTTAAGTATTTAACGGTGCAAGGTGTTAGGATCTCACTCGATTACAGAGTTAGCCTCATCGCTCAGTGAGATGCCAGGCTGGAGCTGTGCAGTACCATTCATTTCAAATCACAGCAGATCATGGGGTCAGCACTGATTGTTTGACTGCACTACAGACTGCGTGTACAGGTTAAACACACGCGTCACACACGCACGGGCAACATACTGAAATCACAAACTGGATGTGCTTGGAAGTGTCTGATCAAGACCTCATGCATCCAGATGTACATGAAAATAGATAAACAGGTCCTCTCTAGCTTACTGGGTTAATTGGTTAATAACATTTCCTCAGGAAAGATGTCCACAGGTTACACCAAAAGCCAGAGGGACAGAGGAAAAGGCTTTGGTTTAGCTGTGTTAGTCAGAGTGAGCTACGAACATACTCTGTCCTCAACTTACCCCTTTCCTTTCAAGAAAGCTGGAGCAGCCCTAGCCAGCAGCTTGCTCTGCTCTACTTCAGTAATCTTGGAAGGAGAGCTAGTTAACAAGAGAGGGCAAACACTGATGTCTGAAATTCATTACAGAACAGAGTCTGGAGAAAATCACTCAAGTTCCCTCAACTGAATAAAAAGAACAACAGAAACTTCAAAGAAAGTCCAGGAAATGCAAAGCCTGGACTCAGAAGTTTCCCCCCCATTCTCCAAAACGTCTTCACTATAGAAATGACAACTAAAATGTGCTCCACACACACGCAGACCTGAAGGACTGAGTAGTTTCCAGGTGGAGTCCAAGATAAACAACATCTTCAAGGCAGCTTTCAAGCTGCAAGAACTTCACCAAAACAGCTCAATGGCTTTTCTCCACGTTCACCATCATTTCCCTAACTTATGGAAATGAGCTCATGTAGACCCAGTGACGGGACACAGCAGTTCAGTCTGCAGAAGTACTGCTCTGCTGCTGAGTTAGAAAGCCCCAAATATTCACCAATTCCTCTCTTTTCCCCCTAATTATTATATTTAATGGACTGCAGTAGCTGCACCTTTCCCAGCGCTCAAGTATCTGTGTCAGTAAGAGAGAATCACAGAGCTGTTTGGGTTGGAAAAGACCTTTAAGGTCATCAGGGGATTCATGATACATCCGAGCAGATGTGGCTCTGATGGGCTGAAAGGCAAAGCCTTTGATACCAGGACAAAGAAGGAATTCAGTCTCACAGTACTGATGAGGTTTGAAAAGACCTTAAAGATCATCCAGTCCAACCTAAAACCAACCAAGCAAACCTAACATCTGACATCTAGAACACAGTAAGATGAGGTGTGGTTCATTCCCTTCCTTTTGGAAGGCAAGGTTGGCAGTGAGGTACTGAAAAGGATGGTGCTGAAGAGTGTCCTACAATTGACCCTGGTCCATTGATCCAGCCTGCTCAGGTCCCTCTGCAGGGCTCTCCTACCCTCAGGCAGATCGACACATCCACTCAGTTTGGTGTCATGTGCAAACTTGCTGAGGGAGCACTCAATCTCCTCATCCACATCACTGATAAAGATGTTAAACAAGACTGGCCCCAACACTGAGCCCTGAGGAGCAGCCTGTGACGAGCAACCAGCTAGATTTAACTCCACTGAACACAACTCTACGGGCTTGGCCATGCAGCCAGCCTTATACCCAGCAAAAAGTCCACCTGTCTGAGCCCCAGGCTTCTCCAGGAGAATGCTGTGGGAGACTGTCAAATGCTTTACTAAAGTCTAGGTAAACAACATTCCTCCTGGGGATGAGTTTTAATGACTCCCCACATAACATCCCTAGGTCAGATGCAATCTAACAATGGTATCGCTGCCTTCAATTTGTTCGTGGTTCACTGCAACTGCTAGCTCCTCTGTTGAAATGCTCCTGTCCGTCCAATTATGCTCCATCTTTTATTTGATTATTTGCTTCCTCGCTACGGCACCTTGCACTTACAATTACTGAGTTTCCTCTAACTGATTTCAGATCGTTTGGACATCAAGTAGAACCACTGCAATCGAGCCAACGTCTTAATTTAGAACCAGTTCTCCAAGCACTCCTTCCCGTAACTACTGTAACCGCGGTGCCACCTACAAATTGCAGACACTCGCTCCACTGCTCCCTCTGGGTCATTACAAGGAATAGTGCACAGTGCCTGACGTAGGACAGCCTTCAGGAATCCCAGCTACAGCCTCCTCCTAGAACGACAGACCTTTGAAAATGTAATTGCTGATGGTCCGTGTTGCTCTCACACCTATTTCCCTCAGCCTGTGGACACTTCTGTGTCACTCGGGGCAACACCAACAGTCCTTCGAAGGTCAACCTGTACCATACCTGCTGCGTTTTCTCTCTACCCACTGGGCCAATTATGCAGTCAATGAAATAAAGTTGTTTGGTTTGAGAGAATTTACTCATGATAAATCCATGCTGCTTATTTCATAGAATCCTTAGGGACTGTAAGGGACCTGGAAAGATCATCCAGTCCAATCCCCCTGCCACAGCAGGATCACCCAGACCAAGTTGCACAGGACCATATCCATCTCTCTCTGGTTTATTATCCTCCAGGTCCCCCCAGTCTGTCAGGGGGTTATCAAAGAGAAGCTTCTCCTTCTACCCACTCAATTTCCCCTTCTCAGCCCCAAATCCAGAAATGAAGGCGGTGTTGTGCTGAAGTTGTGAGCCCAGACCCATTTCCAGCAGCGGGATGGCTCTGTGTGCTGAGTTCAGAATTTCCTAATCCAAGGAGGAACTGGCTGTGAACTGCAACGCTGTGGGAATGGCACGAGTGATGATGAATGAGTGATGATGAGTGAATGGCCTGTGCTGATTTTCCTTTGCATTAACATCCTCATTACACAAAATCTTTCTTTAAAGCTATCTGAAACCTCTGCACTAGACTGCAACACAAATCACAGGAACCCCGAGCTATCTGCAGTGAAAACACAG
Source organism: Upupa epops (assembly GCA_013397515.1). Taxonomy (NCBI): domain Eukaryota; kingdom Metazoa; phylum Chordata; class Aves; order Bucerotiformes; family Upupidae; genus Upupa; species Upupa epops. The sequence goes on along the minus strand of VZRI01006523.1, from coordinate 35,762 downwards.
CCAGCAGAGCTCTTAGCACCGATTACATCCACCTAGAAATCCCACCCCGAGTTTGTACAATTTTTATGATGAGGTGAATTGCAGAGCGTTTAATGTAATATCAGCCCAGACGCACAAGAGCTGTCAGAGCCTGCTCCTCTGATGGAGCTGATGAGCTCAGATAACGAGGCCTGACTTTCCCAGGGCAATAATAATTAATAGTAAAATCTAAAAGAATGAATGAAGATGCTTTTATTAGTCTAACAGAGATTGAAGAACTTGGCATTTAGCAGAAAAGTACCTCGGCCTCGGTACTCACTACCTGAATTACAGCTACTGCTCATGGATTACTCAAAGAAAATCAAAGAAGAAAGGTCACTACACTCCACTGTGAACAGAAAAAGGGGTGCAAACTGTTCTTATCTGACTGCGTATTTCTTCTAGGCAGAATGGAACAGGCTCTTCCTTTAGGTCACGAAAATGAGGGGGAGTGCTGGAAAGAGAGTGCAGCAGAGGCACCAGTCCAAACCCAACACTCGCTGTGTGAATGGGAAGTCTTCATTAGCTTCAGAGGGATTTAGATCTCCTTTTCGGAGGGCACTTGGAGAGCAACGCAAAGGAGCCTGGGGAGGGCTATTGGCCAGTAGCACCAATCGCACAACAGGAACCGCCAGCAGTGAGAGCCACAGAGAGGCTGGCTGGGAGACCTGGAGTCGTTTCCAGGCTCTTATGTGAACTCTTTCATTCCTCGGTTGACAATGCATCGGGCAAGTCACGTGCAGGCGATGAAACCACCAAGATGTATTATTTTTGATTTTAAAACCCAGCAATTTTTGAACTTCTAGAAACATGAATCCTATGCGAAAGGGTAAGAGGAAAGATTTGTGCTGTGCAGAAGCAAGAGAAGTTGGCAAAGCACACAGCCAGCAGGAAGTCTATTGAAAAGAGTAATCAGAGCCAACAGAAACCCTCTAGCCCACCAGAGCCTTCCCTGAAAAATATCATTAGTAGTTTAGCAGCATCACGAATGATTTAGTGCACCAGCTACAGAACTATGGCCATTAGTGGGTTAGTGCTGTCATACTGACCGTGAATTGTTGTGAAGCTGATTTACATACAGCTTTATAAGAGAATGCTCATCAGCCACAGCACTGGCTGCACTCACACCCCCAAGTAACCTGAATGAGTCAAACAACGAAACCTTGTTAATACCCGAGAAGCAAACACAGAGAACAGTGTGATTTAGAGTGGCTTCACTGCAATAGATAGGATTGCAACCATTTCGAAAGGATACGGGCTTGACAGTTTGTAGGGTGCTTTTTCTTTTGAATAATAAAGAAATAGGTAAATTACATTTAAGAGATAAAAGAAATAAAGGAGGATCATCTGTCAGAGCTCTTAAAATCCTGCCAGGTCCATGAAACGAACCTTACAAAACTTTTAACACCAGAGTTATGTAGTAACTCTAAAAAAGGCAGAACTGGCCGTGGAAACGTTTTGCAGTGTAAGGATGTCATCCTACCTACTTCGTAAGGAAGTCTGGCTACTCTGGTTGGGGGGAGAGCAGGTACTGCCTCCTGCCTTCAGGGCATTCTCCATCAAGGGGTTCTTCCTTTAAGAATGAAGGAATTCTAATGGACATGGGATCATGTACATTTAACCCCGAGAGTAAAAGACAGTCAGTTAAAGTACTTGAGAACAAAAAATAATCGATTTTTTCATATGTAAAGAAAACCAAGTGGCAAAGGCAACAGTGCTGAGATCATTACTGCAGGTCCCTGGCCCAAGGTGCAAAGTGAACCTTTGTTGATCGAGCACAGGACCTCCTTGGGCATAAACAACAGCTCTACTCCTTGATAAAGAGCACTGCTCTTACTGACCTGAAGAGGCCACAAACAGATTATCCTGCCTTGCCCTGGCACATACAATTCCATATAGCCCTACAGCAGAAGTGAGTATGCATTTGCCATCTCACCGCTGGAACAGGCAGATGATCTGATCTTGGGGACTGCCCTGGGACTGGCTTTTAGAACCCGTATCAGTGTCACAGAAGCAACTTGCACTAAGATAACACTGAGCTCACAATCTACAGCTCCTAGTAGCAAAGGTTGTAAATCAAAAAGCATGGAACCATCTCTACTCTGACACAGCAGTGTGGAACACCGGGGTTGGGGTTTGGTGTTGGAAGGTGTAGCCATGCATCCTCACCGACTGTGCTTGGTTATTCAGGAGCACTGGGACTGACAGCAGACACCAAGCCAGAAGAGGCATCCAAGGAAGACGTATCAGCAGCAAGTTACTTTTCTGCCACCGTCTCATCTATGCGCACTGGTAGGCTCACACAGATGGCATACAAGAGCTAGTAAAGGCCACACACTTATTTTGGTTGCATGAGCCAAAACACTGAGCCAAGACGTCCAACTCAGCTGCAAGCACCTTCTCTTGGGATTAACGTTCCTGAGCCTCCCTTTCTGGATTCATTTGCTGAAGGGTTACCATCTGCCAAACCTACTCCTCTTTCTCTCTCCCAGCCTTCAATGAACATCTGAATGGTTTAACAGGAGTAAGGATGTCTTGCTGTGATCTCACAAGTACGAACATGTTTTCTCTGTTCATCCCCTATCCTGCAGTACGATGCAGGCATTCCCAGTTGGCAACGGCTTGGCTCAGTTTCTGTCCTCGCAGTGCTGTGAGCCTGTGTAGCATGGGAGTACACTCAGCAGGACGTAATGGTGCCAATGAGAACCCAGGTACTGTGCTCTGTTGTGAGGAGCCTGGAATGTCCTAACTCCAGCTCTCCATTCAGATATCTTGGTACCAGTCCAAACTAACCATGGCATTGCTCTTCTCTTCTCTTGTCTGTTATTTTTGCATGTTTCTGGGGGGAAACTGAAAACGGAAGCCTCTAGTGCATATTTTCCTATCACACTTTAAAACCAGTTAGGTTAAGAACTCACCTTCTGTTTGCAAAAGGGCTTCCTGAGGGAACGGAGTGGGAGAAGAGCGTGTCGTTCATGCTGGTTACAGGTCGGGGGGGCCTAGAAGAAGGCACAGTATTAGTTGCATTACTCTTGCACAAAAGAAACCACACATCAGCAACAGCATTTACAGAGAATTAGATGCGATAACCTGCCCACTAGCATCCTCTGTCCTAGTTCCACAGTAAAGATCCCATGTTTGTAAGCAGAAGTCAGTGAAGACACCTGGTTACTTAGGTCTGAAGAGCAAGACTGCTTTTGTGTGAGCTCAGAGGAATTGTAAGCAACTTCCTCGAGGTGTTTTTTCCTGCTTTGGCAGAATAACCCCTACGGCATTTCATCCCAGAGGCTGTAATCCCCATACAGCCACTGCTTTCAACTGGTTCGGCTGGCAGCAGGTTTGCTGTGGCAGCACAGCAGTCCGCAGAAGGTAACTGCCAATCAGTTACACATCTTTTCAAGAGGTCATCCCTGGCACCAAGCTCCATGCTGCCACAGCCACAGAGTGACCGCAGCCCTCAGTGTCCCACAAAATACACACAGTACTCTACTGCTTTAACTGCAAGGCTTTTCGACTCTTACCTCAACTCTAAAATGCGAATCCAGTTGAAGAGGGCCATTCATATCGATGGCTTTTATTTTAACAGCTTTTATTTCCTGCTCTTACTAAGAATTAAATGAGAAGGAGCGTTTCCTTTTGCTTTACAGTCTACTCTTAAAAAGAGCTTTGTGCATCATCTTTTCTCCTGAATCTACTGAGAAATTTCGCCTCCTTAAGGAGCTTCTTACGCAACGCTGGGCAAAATGACACAGACACTCTGGAAAACGGCGCTACTAACAGCACAGGGGTTTCGATCAGGTACGAGCAGAGCCAGCGGCCACACACAACTCAGAATTCTAATTGCCTAGCTTGCAAGTAGGTTACTGCTCGTTGTGAGCCCTGTGAAATACTTGTCTCGCTTTCTGCAATCTGCAGATGTGCAAAGCAAACCACGGGAGCCTTTCACTGGGCTCAGACGGGGCAAGGGAACTGCTCAGCCCAACCATCTGTAGGAAACGAAGAAGGCTGGTCCCACACACAAGTGAACAGCTACTCTACTTGTCTGCTCTTATTTTGTGACTTTCAGAGAACAAGCATGAGCTTGGTCTTTGGCCAGTCATGCNCTCAGAATTCTAATTGCCTAGCTTTCAAGTAGGTTACTGCTCGTTTTGAGCCCCGTGAAATACTTGTCCTGCTTTCTGCAAGAAAAAAAAGTGTGGTTTTAGCCCAACTCTGCACCTGCAGATCCACGGGCAAAACTCCAGCTCTGGCCTGTCATGACATTGAGCTGCAGCACTTTGTGCTCTGCTTATGGAGAAGTGTTTAATACTTGTTCTGGTTATTCTTCATGGACCCCTTCGTCAGAGCTAGATGATCTGTCGAGGTCCCTTCCAATCCCTATGTGTCTATGGATTCTATGAGGCCATGGCCAGAGCAAATCTGCTAGGAGGGTCACTGGTGGAAGACTTGAAAAGCAACTGAGAGTATTTCGAAACCAGTCAGCAACTGGAATTTTGTTGCCTGGGCATTGCACACGGTGATTTACTGTAGGAGAATGAGTTCACACCAACTACAGGCAACTACTGCATTTTTCCTCTTCCTCGATGCAAACACTGGCCAGTGCTCACACTGGAAAAGCAACTGGGTCCAGGTTGGGGTTTATGAAAGATGGGCCCAGCCCTGGGCTGTGGAGTCCTAAACAGCAGAGGAGAAAGGACTAGAGGCTGGTTCTCAACACTGTCCAGGAGAAGGAGGCAAGAGAAGGGCTCCCTTGACAGAGCTTGGGCACTGCTTTGTCTTGAACCTAGTCCACCTCTGCTGACTGAGTAGCAAGTGGGTGAGTGGCATGCACGGACCTCAGCACATAGCCACATGTACACTCCAGGTGAAGGTGTTCTCTACGCTTTATCTGAAAACAGGGGTGGAAGAGAATGCTTCTAACTCACAAAAAAGCTCTTCCCTTTCTCAGTCTTCAAAGACACGGGAATATTTAGTTAGCTCTGGATTCTGATGAAAAGGATCGACAACAATGAGATTATCACACTTTTCTACGCTCCGTCCTCCAGGAAGTGTACTAAAGAAGACAAATACTCACCAAGTATCTCTTTTGCAGCCAAAATGAAACGGAAAAGAAATCATTAATCACATTATCAGTTTAACACGCACATGGTACAAGCAGCGCATTGGACACAGTCTGTTCTTACGACCCCCGTTCTATAAAAACCATGGGAGTCTCTAACATAACAGCCCTGATTTGTGTACGGATGTCTATCAGCTCCAAAGATTTCGTGATTAGCAGTAGTCTGTCAGCTCTTACATGAGTCTGAGCTTTCCCTAGACAAGTCTCCTCAAGGCTGATGCCCGCCAGTGGGGTGTTCAAACATACATCAGCAGTTGTGTGATGGGGTAAGATGACAACAGGAGACTTCACGGTAAAGCAAAGGAAAACTCAGACATTTGATCTGCATGTCTACCTTTCTGAGGTTCTTTCCCAACTTCTGGAAGGGAACGATGAAGCTTTGTGATAAAAGTGTGCTGATGATACTGGACTTTCCCCCAGGAGGCAGATAACTGTATTAGAGAATCTGCTGTGTAATAAATATGTGCTATGGTGTTACACACACACACACACTGGAATTAACCTGATTCACTAAGAGGAATTTTCAAAACTGGCCCATGCTGGTCTAACCTCCTCACACTGACACCAAAAATCCTGCTCCCACAGGCCTAGATGGAAGGTAAGTCGGAATGCAATCACAAAGAAAACACCTCCACGATGCCCTGGCCACACCATTAGTCATCTCTGCACTCCACTATCGCCAATCATTTATAGAAAGGAGAAATGAGCTCTCCACTGGTGGGGAGAGTGCCTCCATCAGGTTTGTGACACCTTGATAACTACTTGTCTAGAGGAGCCTTAGAGCCTTAGATCTATTTCTTGCTTAACTTGCTTTACTGGCACCAGAGAAGCCACATAGCCCTTCGGTGTGCTATCACTCTGGGGTGGAAGAACGGTGTAAAGCATCGTAACGCAGAGAGTGCTTGTTCCCAGAAGACAGACACTAAGAAAAGGATACTGCTTGGTTGCCAAAATCCTTCTCTTTAGTGCAGACATAACCCCCCTTTCTGCCTGGATTCTTGCCCAGAGCTGTTGCTCTCGACTTGCATTATGTTTAAAAGTAAAAATCACATCAATGAGAGGATATTCTCAATGGGGTACTGGAGCATCTCTCTCCCCGCAGTTAATTGATGTGAATTATGCTGCAGATCATGCTAAAGCCTCAACTTACAGGCTTTTTCACTCATGCATCATTATAGCCAATATATATTGTCAAGTTATATTGCCTTCAAACTATGAACAGAGGGAAACTCTGTCATAAAACCAAATAGATGATGGTTCATTCTCACATCCAATCCTTCTCAATGATGTCTGCATGGTTAGGAAGAAGGGAAGGGGTTAATTCCACAGCCAAGATTTTGAACAGATCCTACTCAATTATGATGCCTTCCCCTTGCCTGAATGCAGTTCATCCATTCACAGGAGCCAGTTTTACTGCCTGTTTGCTTCTGACATAACCCCAGGCGGTTGTGAGCCTCTAGCCAACAGGCAATAGAGACCCCTGTGCCTTCTCATTCATCTCAAGGATGGACAAAATCAGCGCCGTGAACTGATCACTGCCTCACCTGCAGAGCCAGGCTGTGGTACCACACACAGCAGTGAGTCAGCTCAGCAGATGCAGCTCGTGATGAGTTCTTCCCAGAATATCCTATTGGTAACACCTCCATAAAGAGGTGCAGGGGTTTGCCTAACAGCCCAGTGGAACAGGGACTTGACCCTGCACATCTGCCAGAGGCACCCTGTGTTTGACAGCTGGAGCCCTCCTTTATGCCTTGAAAAAGCTGTGCTATAACCACATGAGGAGGACCACCAGCAGCATTTAGCCTTCAAAGGGGGGGTAGCTGAGGTGACCTTTGCACAGCCCACAACAGCCACTGTGCACTTGCCCTTAAGGAAGCTACACACAGCCTTTCAATCCTGACAAGAGTAAAGGAATACAACCACCACAGCCTGCAGTGGTGCCAGTGGCTGGTAACACAGGCAGGCAGCGTGCAAACACAACGGCAGTGGCTGNTTAGCTCTGGATTCTGATGAAAAGGATCGACAACAATGAGATTATCACACTTTTCTACGCTCCGTCCTCCAGGAAGTGTACTAAAGAAGACAAATACTCACCAAGTATCTCTTTTGCAGCCAAAATGAAACGGAAAAGAAATCATTAATCACATTATCAGTTTAACACGCACATGGTACAAGCAGCGCATTGGACACAGTCTGTTCTTACGACCCCCGTTCTATAAAAACCATGAGAGTCTCTAACATAACAGCCCTGATTTGTGTACGGATGTCTATCAGCTCCCAAGGTTTTGTGATCAGCAGTAGTCTGTCAACTCTTACATGAGCTTTCCCANCTTACATGAGTCTGAGCTTTCCCTAGACAAGTCTCCTCAAGGCTGATGCCCGCCAGTGGGGTGTTCAAACATACATCAGCAGTTGTGTGATGGGGTAAGATGACAACAGGAGACTTCACGGTAAAGCAAAGGAAAACTCAGACATTTGATCTGCATGTCTACCTTTCTGAGGTTCTTTCCCAACTTCTGGAAGGGAACGATGAAGCTTTGTGATAAAAGTGTGCTGATGATACTGGACTTTCCCCCAGGAGGCAGATAACTGGATTAGAGAATCTGCTGTGTAATAAATACGTGCTATGGTGTTACACACACACACACTGGAATTAACCTGATTCACTAAGAGGAATTTTCAAAACTGGCCCATGCTGGTCTAACCTCCTCACACTGACACCAAAAATCCTGCTCCCACAGGCCTAGATGGAAGGTAAGTCGGAATGCAATCACAAAGAAAACACCTCCACGATGCCCTGGCCACACCATTAGTCATCTCTGCACTCCACTATCGCCAATCATTTATAGAAAGGAGAAATGAGCTCTCCACTGGTGGGGAGAGTGCCTCCATCAGGTTTGTGACACCTTGATAACTACTTCTCTAGAGGAGCCTTAGATCTATTTCTTGCTTAACTTGCTTTACTGGCACCAGAGAAGCCACATAGCCCTTCGGTGTGCTATCACTCTGGGGTGGAAGAACAGTGTAAAGCATCGTAATGCAGAGAGTGCTTGTTCCCAGAAGACAGACACTAAGAAAAGGATACTGCTTGGTTGCCAAAATCCTTCTCTTTAGTGCAGACATAACCCCCCTTTCTGCCTGGATTCTTGCCCAGAGCTGTTGCTCTCGACTTGCATTATGTTTAAAAGTAAAAATCACATCAATGAGAGGATATTCTCAATGGGGTACTGGAGCATCTCTCTCCCCGCAGTTAATTGATGTGAATTATGCTGCAGATCATGCTAAAGCCTCAACTTACAGGCTTTTTCACTCATGCATCATTATAGCCAATATATATTGTCAAGTTATATTGCCTTCAAACTATGAACAGAGGGAAACTCTGTCATAAAACCAAATAGATGATGGTTCATTCTCACATCCAATCCTTCTCAATGATGTCTGCATGGTTAGGAAGAAGGGAAGGGGTTAATTCCACAGCCAAGATTTTGAACAGATCCTACTCAATTATGATGCCTTCCCCTTGCCTGAATGCAGTTCATCCATTCACAGGAGCCAGTTTTACTGCCTGTTTGCTTCTGACATAACCCCAGGCGGTTGTGAGCCTCTAGCCAACAGGCAATAGAGACCCCTGTGCCTTCTCATTCATCTCAAGGATGGACAAAATCAGCGCCGTGAACTGATCACTGCCTCACCTGCAGAGCCAGGCTGTGGTACCACACACAGCAGTGAGTCAGCTCAGCAGATGCAGCTCGTGATGAGTTCTTCCCAGAATATCCTATTGGTAACACCTCCATAAAGAGGTGCAGGGGTTTGCCTAACAGCCCAGTGGAACAGGGACTTGACCCTGCACATCTGCCAGAGGCACCCTGTGTTTGACAGCTGGAGCCCTCCTTTATGCCTTGAAAAAGCTGTGCTATAACCACATGAGGAGGACCACCAGCAGCATTTAGCCTTCAAAGGGGGGGTAGCTGAGGTGACCTTTGCACAGCCCACAACAGCCACTGTGCACTTGCCCTTAAGGAAGCTACACACAGCCTTTCAATCCTGACAAGAGTAAAGGAATACAACCACCACAGCCTGCAGTGGTGCCAGTGGCTGGTAACACAGGCAGGCAGCGTGCAAACACAACGGCAGTGGCTGCTGCCTGAAACACTTCAGTCAGGGCCTCTGGGAGGGTGGTCAAGACCCTGTTCTGAGCAATACACCCGAGCAACAGAAATACTTTAAAGACAGCAATTCTGCAATGAGTTTTCCAAGTTAGTTTCTTTATCATTTTCTTCCAACCGATGCCTTAGGATCTCCCAGGTTTTATGGAAAGTTTACCTCTTTTCCTTTCTTTTTAAGGTCCTGAGAAAGCAAAATAAACTGATCCACAAGGAAACAAATCTGAAGTAGTGATTTCCCCACCTTGCACAAATTCCTTTGCTCTCTGCTCTAAGTTTAGTGACTCCCGCAGGGAAAAAGTAGTGACAGAAACTCCTCTGCCAAAACCCACTCTGCTTTCCCAAAATATCACAACACAAGCACAGTAAAGTCTCTTCGAGTGACCCGTCAGTTAAAGACACGCTTCTCATGCAGAGTCATATAGCTCTTGAGGGCTGGGGGAAGCCACAGCTCCATTAACATCAGTTGGAACTCTGAATTCAACAAAATTCATCAGACTTCACTTTTCTCTGGTGCCTCCGGCCAAGATCTCTCCGTGATACACTGGAGCTGAGAGTCTCCAGCTGATAAAACTAATGCTCTTGGCATGAACACACCTCACAGTGCTGATGCTTTATGAAACTGCACGGCTGTCTCTTGAGGAGCATGAGGACACACCGACAGTACACCCCAGTGTCACAGTGACATCTCAAGCGAAGCCACACTGTTGTACTCAACACCCCCATAACCAAACTTGCCCTTGTGATGCCCTGAGCTTGCCAGGCCACAGTGGCCTCCCCTTTTGGTCAGAGCTATAGGACCCACACTTGGTGTAAGCAATTCCTTCAGCAAAGCTCACGGTCTCTACAGCACACAGATACTTACACAATATGAGCCAGGTTTAGAGGTTTTTCAGGCTGGTCAGGGAACATTGGGTGCAAAGGTTCACGGCTGGAAGCACAGCTTAAAGACTTGCTAAGTGCATTAGTTAGCTTCTTAGCAGGTGATTTCTGGGAGGAACAAGGAAGGTAGAGGTAATTGGACAAGTAAGGTGCATACTGTTTCTGCTAGAGGAAGCACAAAGCAATGAAAGATCTATGGCTTACACACCTATCGACCGATGTCCCTCTTAGCCCTTCCCACCCCAAGAGCCTGATAAGGCAAGGATTGCTCAGTTTGGAGGAAAGATGACTCTTACCTTCAGGGGCCATTGCAGCATGCTTGGGGCGTATCTATGTGGACAGATGTGCTGTGCTCAGGTAGCACTGAATAAAGCCCAGTGCAGAGTTAGAGCTGTCTGCACTGTCTTGGGTGCAGGCTAAGCCTGTCCACATAGATACACTGCAGACAGGTACACCATCACCATCCTAGCTGTGTGCCAGGCACAAGGCTGCTATATTCTCTCTCTTCACTAGTATTTCTCTCCTCTGTACTGTTCAGCTGCTGTAACAAGGCTCTTCTGCCACCTCCCATGGTTGCTGCAGCCCCTACCACACCAGGGAAGCAGGAAGCTGTGCCATGTGCTGCTTGGAACTGCCCCACCATAGCAATAGCGTGCCAGAAAGGGCTGACCTATGTCAGTGCAGAACAGTGCAAGAAGCATGTTCACCCTGAAATCCCCTCTGTGAGTCTATTAAAAAAACCCCCCACACCTGTGTTTTCTGCTTTCTTGTTTTGTTTGGACACCCTGCAGTTGAGCACTTTTCTAGAGAAGGACCTGGCGATCTACAGTGCCTTTTAGGCTGTGCAAGAGGTTCTCAGGGATTCCAGCCCAGCTCTCTTGTGATTCCGCCTCTCTGTGCCAGCAAACCAGGGGCAGTGATCCTTGCACTGTCTCCTCCCTCCAAAATTCAGCTCTACATGCTCAAATTTAAAAAGCTTTCAGGAACTTGACAGGAGAGGTATTGCATTCATGCACAAAGATGCTGCATTGACTGGTGACTGCAACTGAGGCAGCAGTGAAGTATTTCTGCTACAGAAACCCAACCTACAAACGTTGGGAAGCGTTCAGCCTTTTTTTCTTTCATTATAGCTCTGAATTGAGAGCAACTGAGTTCCACTGCACTCAGAACACCTTTAATCTGCACATGGAGCTCGATACAGATGCTTTACTGAGAAAGCTGGCAAGGAAACATCTGATCCCACTGGGCACATGGTCCTGTTTTTGTCTTCTGCTGAACTGAAACCATTTCCCAGTTCCTCCCTACCTGCAATTATAGCTCCCTGGCTAGAGCAAGACGTGATTTAATAGCAGATGTTAGGAATGGATTTGAGAGGTAGGTGCTGGGCGCTCTCCTGTTCAGAGACTGAGCTGAAGCCGTTCATGTCTATTCAACAAGCAGCAATCAGGACCTACAAACTCAATGACAGACCCACATCACAGCAGAGATCCAAGATCGTGTGTCTGGCATACAGAGGAAACCATGCCTGATTTAACCCTCGCCTGCCCCATCAACAGAAACACTGAATTGACTTTAAGCTTCACAGCTCTATTAAGAAATACACAGAAAGAGCTGCACGAACACGACTGCTCTGTGCTCAACTGCCTGGTTTTGGGAACTTCAGTAATATCTGAGATTAGTTAGGGCAGTTCTGCTGCTCTCTAGACTTGAATCCAGAAGGACTGAGATGCTCTGTAACGACCTTGCTCCGCTCCATGAATAGCTCAGCCCCCAGGTCTGATGCCTTTCAAACACGGTTAACGTAGCTGTTGATTCTGCTCCTTCAGCTTAGAAAAAGCAGGGGATTATTTTAACAACCAAAGGCTCAAGTGTGTTTTTCTCTACAGCAAAGGCTACTGTGGCTCTAAGCCTGCGACCACGCTCAAATCTACAGCGCCAGGACCATCCCAAATGCTTTGCATATGCTGCAGCCACTCGACTGAAAATATCGATGAACGAGCATCAAGAATTCATCACTTCATTTACACGCAGCCAAACAGAGCAAGCCAGTGACAATTCTACTGCGAGTCCTCTGGGAACTGGAGAAGCTGCCGCGAATGTAGTGCCCAACTGCCAGCCCCTGCTGCATTGCCCTCCCACGGCACGTACCGGCACCCCAGATCCTCACCCAGAGAAGACCATTCCCACCTCTGCGCTCTCCTGATGGCTCCCAAGGCTAGGGCCTCCCTGACAGGGTCACCAATCTGAACCAGCAGCCTGGAGCTGCAGCCAGGGGCTTCTCTACTGGCGGGAGGGCAAAGCAGTCTGCAGCGAGGCGTGAGCTTTCCCTTACCCATGACGTGTACTCTTTCATTTGGTGCTGGTTGCTGTGGGAACCGCTGGCATGGCCCCTCCAGAAGCAGTCCTGACAGAGCTGGTAATTGTGACACTGCTGGCAGCGGTAGCGAAAGCCCATCATGCTCTCGCTGTGGCAGTAGGAACACTCGACGGGGTGGAAGACTGCACAGGAGAGAAAAGCCAAGCTGTGAACCAAAGCAGAGGAACCCCCAGGAAAGGTTCACAGACAAAGGCTGCAGCTGAAGGGTGAATCCCTGCTGTGTTTGTGGTGATGTGCAGCACTGGATGCCGCCTACGGCTCTGACCCACGAAAACTGGAGCAGCCGCTCTGCATCCTGTGCGGAGCCACAGGCGATGCCGCCCACACGAGGCACCAGCCCTCAGCAGTCCCAGGCTGATGCGTGCACCTCCTTCTCACCGCAGTGAAAGATGTTTTCAGCGTTGAACAGAAAACACGACAGAGGAAATCCGTACGTGGGGAAACCCGCTGCATCCATCGGCGGGGTTACGGGGGGAAGCAGGACATTCTGCTGTGCTGTGAGGAGCTACAGTCACGAGTCTCAGAGGAACAGTCAAATTCTGCCTGATCACTGCAACACAAAAGTGTCCTGGGGTGTGCTGCTGCTGCCTCTCCTGACACACAACTGGTGTCACATAGGTACCTCTCTTGAAACCTCAGCTGTGGAGGTCTGGATGGGGAAACGTGGCCATTGCAGGGTCCCATGCGGTCCTGTCCCCTGCTCCACTCAGCAGGCAGTAACGTAGACCTAAGTCAGAACTGCACACGGGCACCAATGAAGACCCTGTGAAGCCCCTTCCTAGAAAAGGTGCTATTTCTGTTCCACTCTCCTCACTGGAGCACGTACCCAATCTGCCACGGGGTATGGAACATCTCCTCACTCCCAAGCACCTTCTGCTTTTCTGTTGCAAGGTTCAGTCAGGGAGGACTTGGATGAGTGCTGAGTGTGTCAGGGATTTAATTCCTTGCAAGAACTTGGCAGCAGGAAGGGTTAGTTCTCCAAGCTGGGAAACAGACCCTGGTGCTTTTCAGTGGAAGAGGGATTTATTCAGTAAAAGAACATCCTCCTTCTCTTTTTAGCACCAAAAATTGGCTGCACACCACCCCTTCCACCAGTCCCACTTTGCAGTATCAGTAGTGTTATGGTCCAGTAGGAAGAACATACAGAATCTTTCCTTTCTCCTGTTTTCCCTTCCTCCTCTCATCACTTTCCCTTCAGCACCCCAAAGCCTCAGCCGTGCTAGAGGTAAACCTTCAAGGGAGCAGCAAGTCCTTTGCACAACGACCTCTGGGGTGAAATACTGGGCTAGATTACCTGAACAGAGTAGGTGGGATTTGGCTGGAGGACTACATCTGTGAGTCTGTTCACTTCCCCAGCTCAGGAAGTTAGAAGGCTGTGGAAAACTCTACTGTCCAGGGACGTGCACAGTGCATGTGCACTTACCAACTGAGCTGAACCTCACGGTCCTGTCCTGGCATCAGTAAGGGAAACACAGCCCTCAAGAAGAAAGAGACACCCCACAGTTAAATCCTCACCCTGCACAGAAGCTGAGGACAAGGATGAATCTAGAACTTCCCTTGGAGAGTACACTGGCTGGTAGTGTGGGTTTAGGAAGAGCTCCTTCCTGAGGATCTTCTGGCTGGTGCTCTGCTCTGCACTGGACATCTCCTGCCAAGAATACTTCAGGAACGGAAACTGCCCAGCTGTCCCCTCTCCGGTGCCATATGCCACAGCTAATAAAAGCCGTGGCCCTGACAGTTTACCCGTGTAAGCGTGTGAATGGATCGAGCCTGGTCGCTCTTTGCTCATCCACAGCTCAGGAGGAGGGGACACGATCAGGATCATTTCCTGAGCCCAGCAAAAATGAAGCCACGCTCCTGGCTGACTCACCAGCAGCATTCATTTTACCCGTGACTGTAAAACCAGCACAGAGTCGATGATCCCAGTACAGTACCTCCTACAGAAGCAGGAGAGCAAACGAGCACCCAGAAGTCGACTACTGGAAGCGGTTTCTGGCAGCAGCTCCCACTTACCATTTTCAACGTTTGCCAGGCGATGCAGGAGTGGTAACCACACTAGACACTGCGGCGGGGGATCAGACATGAGAGTATCCAAGAAAGTGTTTAACGTGACTTTTTTCTGCCCAAACAAGCAAACAAACATGACAAGGGATTAGAGATAGCACAATGGTTTTCTCTTCTCCTTACACAAACACTTGGGATCAGCCTTCAGACACTGTGTGCTTGTAGCCACAGTTTACTACAAAGACAAAGCAGTCGGGTAAAGCTTTGCCAGACTCATTTTATGTTCGCTGCTGCTGACTAGCTGTGCATTCCACAAGGCTGGGCTGGAGGCATCTGGTGCCTGCTCACTTCAAGGTTCTTTTGGAAAGGCATTGCCTGAAGATGCTCTGTGGATAACGCTGGCACTCAACTGTGTCTTCATGTGACTCGAGGACCTCATAATGACTAGCCAATTTCATATGATCACCCAATTTCATACGGAAAGTCACTGTAGAGAACACCACTGCAGAGACCCCAGCAAAGATAAAACTATAAAACATTGTGTTTTTAAAACAACTTCTCCCTACTCTGCCCTGGTGAGACCGTATCTGGAGTACTGTGTCCAGTTCTGGGCCCCTCAGTTCCAGAAGGACACAGAGCTGCTTGACAGAGTCCAGCACAGAGCCACAGAGATGATGAAGGGAAGGGAGCATCTCCCTGATGAGGAAAGACTGAGGGAGCTGGCTCTCTTGAGCTTGGAAAAAAGGAGACTGAGGGGTGACCCCATGACTGTTGATCAGGATGGAAAGGGCGGGTGTCAGGAGGAAGGAGCCAGGCTCTGCTCAGTGACACCCAGTGATAGGACAAGGGGCAGCCGGTGTCAGCTGGAACAGAGGAGGTTCCACATCAAGTTGAGAACAAACTTCTTCATGGTGAGGCTGCCAGAGCCCTGGCAGGGGCTGCTCAGAGACACTGTGGAGTCTCCTTCTCTGAAGACATTTAAAACCCGCCTGAACATGCTCCTGAGACTGGATCTAGGTGATCCTGCTCTGTCAGGGCGATTGGACTAGATCTTTCAGAGGGCTTTTCCAGCCTTGATAATTGTGTCAGTCTGCCCAGATGTTCTTCCCACCCATGGAGAGTGGATAACTCTCCCAAACAGGCTCCTGAGCTAGAAGGATCAGCTAACAGAACAGGACCTTTCATTTGGAGAGATGCTGTGGGTATCTGACATGGCTTTGCGGATTGATGCCACCAGCCAACGCCTGTGCTGTCTGCAGCAGGACTGAGAGCAGGAGGCAGAACCAAGCCTAGGAAAAAAGGGCCCTCCAGTGCCCCACACTGCAGCGCTTGAGCCTTCTCTCCGCTCCTGCAGGCGGGGAAGCTGGCAGCAAACGCAAATCCGCTCTAACAAGTAAATCGATGGGGAGACGAGAGCTGCTCTTTCCCAGTGCAGCAGCTTTTCTGAATGCAGCTATAATTTAAAACCTGATTTGCGTCAATAAAGCAACTTAGCTTCACTGACAGCTTTACGGCCAAACTCCTCTGGTGGTCACTGATTTTATAGATCAGAGAGCGCAGTGTCCCTTAAAAGGACACCAGCAGAGCCATTTCCAGACATTTCAAAAGCCCTGTTTTCCTCCTGCAGCTTCTTTTTTTTTTTTTCAGCTGCTGAGAAAGTTGAAACTGAAAGCTGTTTTTCTAAATATACACTACAGCCAGATGGAGTCTAGCTCTGTGGAATAACACTTAGCCAAGTGCTAAGAAAATGAAGTTAGTGTCTATCTTCTTAGTTTAGGATTAAGAAAGGGAAAGAAAAAGTGCCTCTGATAACAATGCTTTTTAATACAAACACAGTGCAGCGTCGCATGAGCGCGACCTAAGGGGGAAGGTGGTGGCCACAGAGCTCCTCTTCGAGCCACAGACTGGTATTCTGAAATGTTAAGTCACTTTTGTTCTGGCACTTCTGTTCCATGAATTTGCTGATGAGGAAACGCTATTATTTGTGTTCTGAATAGCCAATCAATCTAGCAGTGCTTCGCAGACAGAGGAAATGAATGGCTTGATCAAACAAACCGGTACAATGGGGAATAACAACACATTGATACAAAGAGGTAAAGTCCTTCCAGATGCAAACTGAAATGGACTTCACGCTGTGAGGAGAAGATTATTCACAAGGAACTTCTTCCCAGGGAGGGAAAGGCAGCACTGGCACAGGCTGCCCAGCGGGGTTGCGGAGTCTCCTTCTCTGGAGACATTCCAGACCCACCTGGATCTGTTCCTGTGCAACTTGGTCTGGGTGATCCTGCTGTGGCAGGGGGATTGGGCTGGATGATCTTTAGAGGTCCCTTCCAATCCCTATGATTATTCCCAGAAAAATGTGTGTGTAAGACATGTAGCTTGATTTTCTGATGGGAACTGAGCTTCATGTGGAGAAGTTAGTGCTGTACATACACTGACAGCAACGACTAACAGGAGTGGAGGACTGCATGCCTTGGGGTGTTTATATCCCCTACATGTATCTAACTTAGATGCTCAAGGGCTGATGTTGATCTCCTCAGGCTCCTTCACTCAGGAATACATAAGTTAAGATCCTGCTCTGACTGACCTTTTTCTTAAGTCTCTCTTTCCTCTATGGCTCCATAAGGAGCCTACAGAGACACAGGCACATAACCTACATGGCACTGGTTAGTATGAGGCTTCTCCCTCCACCCAGCCACACAGCTCCTGGGTGAATATGCACATGTGTGAGAGAGTAATAAAGTCTTGAACGACTTGGGTGGTAGATACATCAAGGAGTGACCGAGATGCTGTCCCCGTGATGCTCACTCACCCCTTACCTGTTGTGAGAAACAGGACTTTGCTGATTGTTCAGTATAACCAAAGGAAGGCCCTTCAAAAACAGCTGTAGGCAGCTTGAGAACTTCCCGCAGGAACATGTCGTACTTGCCGTAAACCATCACTCCACTGGAGTCAGAAATCATTGAGAAAATATCTGAACGGGGAAAAAGACAAGAAGAGGACAGAGTCAATTCACCAGGAGCTACGGATTGGCTTGGAACTGGATCCAGAAGTGCTAAACACTATGTTATGCTCATCGAAACGTCCTCTGCTACTGCAGCTTTAATGATGACCCCTGTCCGAGCAAAACAAAGGGAATGAGTTCCACATTTAAAAGTACCTGATGCTGACAGGACAAAGTCGTGGGGTTTCATTCTCATCGCGTGTGGCCATTTTTCAAAGCGCAGTCTACTGCAGGGCACAACGCAGCAGTCCCTAATCAGAATAGCAGGATCTAATTTGATAAGAGATGCAAGAGCAGCTTTCTGCCAACTCCCAGCTTACCCTGTCAGATCTGCATCTCGACAAGGAGTTCACTACAGCAGCTACTCTATGTTTGGACATGCACACCACTGAAGCCCTTTCGAATGCTGTACTGTTTGCTCTCACCCAGTTTTTTCTGTTTGGCTCAGGTATAAAATACTGCTGTTCTATTACAGGGGAGATGAGTGTTTCTCAGCTCTTACTTTTCCCCTTCCTTCAAATTATCCAGAGCTTGGCAGGGGATGACAGACTAAGAAATAGTTATCAATTTGCAGCCTGTCATATTGGCTGCTTCATTACCAGCAACCTGTAGGGGAAATTCTGACAGCAGGACTCTGGGACTTCGGCCCTGGAAAGTGAGCTCTGTATTCCAGCTTTCCACTGGATGGACTCTGTGCCTGTTCTTAAAGCAGCCCAGGGAACAGACTGTTCCCTTTACAGCAGTGATCAATCTCTGGTTGGTAATTTAGGTTCAGTCTGTGTTTGAGTTTTACATCGACAGAATACGTTTAAAAAGGGAACCAAGTTTGGACGACTGAGTTAGCACCCGGGATTTCTACTTTTCTAATCAACAGTTTGTAGACTCCTTTGTCTTTGGCTCCGAGGAAACTGAAGGTGGATATTAATAGATGAGTATCTTGGTTAAAACGTCTGGAAACAGTGTTCTGGACTTGAGTTACCCACAGCACAGCACTAAACAGAGAGTCTTTCATTGCAGCTACAGGTAAACCGTGCCTGGGTTATTTGGGCATGGGGAATAAACCCCGTGAAATGAGACTCTGTCGTCCAAAACCGATGGGAACTAGAATGTGCCTACAGTAAGAAACAGAAATAGAGCATAATATTGTGCTTCTACGTGTGAAATGAGAGAGATGTTGCTAAAAAAAAGTCTGAAGAAATTGCTAAGTGATGGCTCATGATGTTGGACCTTTGAGCTGCTTGACTGCACTCGTGAATTCAGTCATCCCAAAGCAAAAACCAAACCCCACCTCTCAGAACCTCAACACATGCAGTCAGGCCTCTGACACACGAAGCTCGGTGGGAAGTGCAAACCCAAAACCCAACTGGGACATGATCATTTAGCCTAATTCTCTCTGCTTCTACCTGTACTGATGCCTTGCCAAGCGCGAGGATGCTTAACGGGTAAAACACATCACCCGAAGGACTTACATCTTAATTTGTCCATGATCTTCCCTCCGCAGAGAGTTGCCAAGGCCATTTTGACAGCAAAGACGGAAATTTTACCGTGTCCTTCCCTGTTTAAAAGCAAAAAGCAGACACGTTTTACATGCCCATCTTACCACACAGACATAAATCTAAGAGCATTTGGAATGGGTATCACTGATGTGACTTCTTCCCAGGGAGGGTACTGGAGCACTGGAACAGGTTGCCCAGGGGGGTTGTGGAGTCTCCTTCTCTGCAGACGTTCCAGCCCCGCCTGGCTGTGTTCCTGTGCCACTGGGTCTGGGGGATCCTGCTGTGGCAGGGGGATTGGACTGGGTGATCTTTCAAGGTCTCTTCCCATCCCTAATGATTCTATGAAAATCCCAGTATAGGAAGTTTCCATCTCCTGCATTTCCATTCTTTACAGATTGGATTTTCATTTGAGTAAACCCAGCCCTAGCACCGCTACGGCTGAAAATCCCGTCACGTTCTTTAGACCTTTGGGAATTTGTCCTCCCTTTTTCATCACGAGGTTCTCACCTGCCTTCAAAAGAGTTATTAGGCTAATAAATGCTAAGTGGAAGCAATGTCATTATTAATAGGCAATGGAAGAACTGGAGGTAAGACTAAAGCCCGTGTGGAAGTGCTTCAGGTCGAGATTATTCCTCCCAGTAGGTTTAGTTACATGCACTAATAGGATGATGTTCTTGAATGGCAGGCACACGCCAACTCATCTTCAGCTTTGCACCCCAGAGCCATCAGCTTTTCTTGTACTCAAATGGTTATGGAGCAGAGAAAGAAAAGATTTCAGGTACCTCTGCAGTCCCCGTTTGAGCTGATCAGCTTTGACGCTTGACTTTGTATCAGTCATTTGTTCTCATAAAAGCATCGCTAGAGCCAGTCTCGATCCAATCTGCTCTCCAAATCCACACCTGTGTGTGCGTACACGTATGCTCACGCAGTATAAATGCAATGCCAGATGAACAGGCCCAACGCACGGGGCCAGGACTCGCCGGTGTGATTTCACTCCAGCAGTGCCCTAAGCCATGTCGAAGCTCTACAGATGCCCTTGACTGACAGCACTAGGGTCTCACAGTGTTTGCTGCTTAAAAGCAAATGCTGAAGCTGTACGCACAGCAGCATGAGGACCTCAAGCGAAGTCAGAGCTCCCTGAAAGAAGCTTTAGGCTGGCTGACACACAGAGACAGCCAGTGGAAACAGGACAGAAAGTGTTTTCATTTTATACAGCACCTCTCTCACCAAGGTCGCTCTTCAGATCCCCTTGGAAAAGCACTAGAAGCATAAATGGTGGCAAAAGCAAATCTTGAGGCTGACATACACTTAGCAACAACACGGGATGGAGTACTTAGGGAAAGAAATGATGGCCAGGGCTTAAGGTTAAATCCTGCTGCTTGGGGAATGGAATAAGTGATTTTAGACACGAGCACAGAGCTGAGGGGTTCCTCTTCCAATGCACGGCTGCAGAGAGAGTCAGCCTCTCCCCTCAGAGCAAGGAAACCTCATGGACTGACTAGTAAAATACAGACCACACAAGGTTAAGTCCAGCTCCGGAGATGGAATCTGCCCCATCTGGCTCAGACACATGCTGGGGGATGAATGGACTGAGTGCAGTCCCAAGGAGAAGGACTTGGGGTGCTGGTAAAGAAGCTTGATGTGAGCTGGCACTGTCAAGGTAGGCAATTCCCCCCTCTACTCTGCTCTTTCAAGACCTCACCTGGAGTTCTGTGTCCAGTTCTGAAGCCTCTAATTCAAGAAGGACATTGAACTGCTGCAGCAAGTCCACTCGAGGCTGCAAGGACGATCGAAGGGCTGGAGCACCTCTGCTATGGAGACAGGTTGAGGGAACTGGGGCTGTTCAGTCTAGAGAGGAGAAGGCTCTGGGGGGGACCTTACTGCAACCCTCCAGTACCTGAAGGGGCCACAGATCACAGTGTGATAGGTGTCCAATGTCCCGTTAAAGAGAGATCCAGTTGACACACATCTCCACACCACCTAAACCTAGCCATCTCCTGTTGCACCTGAACAGCCTCGCAGACATTTGCTGTACGTAAAACAGGGTGACAGGCAGACAGCCCCTATCTCAGATCCCAGAGCTGAGAACCTCTTCCTGGGGGTCCTCTGGGGGTTCCTGTCCCTCTGGGTAGTGCACACTCTGCTTGGAGGTAGCTCGATAGACTGAGCTGCTGTTTGAATGGAGCAAGGGTCACAGCCTCTTCAGCCCTGGGGAGGCTGGAGGGGAGCCCAGAAACAACTCACAGCCCCCAGCACATGGCATGATTTCAGGGAAAGAGAAACCTTACCCCTTTCAGCACGTTCTCATTCTCTGCTTCCCTACAGGGGAGTAAATTTCTCTCCTCCTTTTTGCTGCAGCTGGCCTTGGTGTCCGGGTGACATCTTGCCCCCTTTACAGTGAGCTACAGAACGAGCACGTCACCACAGGTCTTGCTCCCACCGTCCTGAGGTTTCCTGTGTTCTCCAGCCCAGAAGCAGTCTGCTTCAAGCATGCAGCAGTGACTGAGTCTAGCCATTTTCATCGTCCTTCACTGTTCTTGTCAGAGTCACAACAGGATAAATTAAAATGCCTGCTTCTTCTTTTATCACCCTTGAGGGAAGAAAAGCGTTCCTGAAGGCTGTGGCTTCACAACAGATTGCCTTCTTCCCCTTGGAGGGGCTGGAGGGGAGGCTGGGTGCAGCCTCATCATGTGGAACATCTACTTTTTCTCCCTGTTGCCATAGTGACTGAGCTGCTGGCTGGTCTGGCTCAGTGACACCCAGCACCAGGGCCTTCAAGCAAGAGGACCATAAAGAGGGAGGGGGAGAAGGACTGCATCACTATTGTCATGTGTCATGGCCAGTGTTTTCAGCTGGTGAATTTACAAAATAGAAGCTATAGGTCATCTGCATCTGTCAGATCTAACCACTGCTCCCCAGTCATTTGCTTTTGAGGACTGAAATCCCGCAGTGCAGGTCAACGACTCTGTGTTCAGAAACTGCAATACGTATAGGCAGTCTGTGCGTGAAGGTAAGCGACTCAGTCTATCTCGGACTCGTCCTTCTTTGTAACTCGGGTTCCACAGAGCAATCAGCAGCACCGATTCTATCACCTCCAGGTCTTTACCCTATTTCTGTCATGGTCTCAAAATCACCCTGCACTGGCATGAGCCAGGAAAACAAACCCGCTTCCAGCTGCAAGACCCTGCAGGAAAATGAGCCCTTTCAAAACAACGAGCTATTAACCCATGGCACTGCCGCAGAGGCACCGCAGCGGTGGCAGCCACCGGCGCATCAATAAACACCGAGGCAAATCAGAAGTGGTTGTAAATCTGGTTCTGTAGCTAATTCTTCTTTGATCACCACTGGAACAAGCCTGAGTAACAGGATGAAAACACAGTTGTGCTGAGCCTGGCTGAATAGAAACAGAGGTCCTGCATTTGGGTTCTCGCCCTGGCTAGCACTGCTCGCACGCTCACTGCTCGGGTCACAGTTCAGCCTGTTCAACTGAGTGCCAAAGGCATTTCTGAGGTGAGGAAATTCCTGTCACCAGCTGGGAAAGGAGGGGAGCACGCCTGGCTGGGAAAGGAGGGGAGCACGCGTGGCCGGGAAAGGAGGGAAGCACGCGTGGCCGGGAAAGGCAGACTTACGGATCAAAGGCTGCTAGCAAGAAGTTAAGCAGTAAGCTGATGGACTGCTCCACGTTGATCTGGTGGGTCGTTGGCATCCGTTTGTTGAGCTGGTAGAAGATGGTTGAAATCACCGCTTCCAGGCGAGCCACGTTCAGTTCAATGTTGGGATCCAGGTTGTTCAGGGCGTTCTCCCTCAAAGCTTCTATCACATTCCAGATGTCCACCAGATGCACTAGGGGACGGGAGAGAAAGAGTCAGTTAGGGCACATGGTCCTGAAAGTAACTGAGAGAAAACACCACCTCATCCCACAGGGTGAGGAATCACAGTCCCACAGCACACAGTACTGTGGAACACTCAATGAATGAATCACAGAATCGCTTTGGCTGCAATAGATCTTTAAGATAACCAAATGAACCACTTGGGTTGGAGCAGAACTTTAACACCATCAAGCCCAATCAATACCAGGTCTCCACTAAACCATGACCTTGACCACCAGGTCCACAGGTCAGTTAAACCCCTCCAGGGATGGTGACTTCACCCCTACTCTGGATAGGCTGTTCCAGCACCCAACGACCCTTAACAAATTTATTTTCTATCCCTGAGGACTGATGCAGTGAAGGAACGAGGNTCTGGGCCACTCAGTTCCAGGAGGACACAGAGCTGCTGGAGGGTGTCCAGTGCAGAGCAACGAAGATGATGAAGGGAGTAGAACAGCTCCCTGATGAGGAAAGGCTGAGGGAGCTGGGTCTCTTGAGCTTGGAAAAGAGGAGGCTGTGGGGGGACCTCATTCATGTCTATAAAGATATGAGAGGTGGGTGTCAGGAGGATGGAGCCTGGCTCTTCTCAAGGGCATCTGGGGACAGGACAAGGGGCAGTAGGTGCCAGGTTCCACCTAAATTTCAGAAGGAACTTTTTCCCAGTGAGGGTCCCAGAGCACTGGCACAGGCTGCCCACGGGGGTCATGGAGTCTCCTTCTCTGGAGACGTTCAGGACCCTCCTGGATCTGTTCCTGTGCCACTTGGTCTGGGTGATCCTGCTGTGGCAGGGGGATTGGACTGGATGATCTTTCGAGGTCCCTTCCAATCCCTAAGGATTCTATGAAATAACTTTATATCCATTAATAAGCAGGCAGTCGACAGACACTCTTAGCTGTAACTCACACAGCTTCAGCTGGGGAAATCCCCCCTCATTGTCTGAGGTGCTCAAGTGCAAATCTGCATTTTACAGAAATCACTGGAAGGTAAAACACGCTCCTGTGTTTGTGAGCCATGCCTCTGTGTATACCCAGTCAGAAATTACTCTTAGGTATTAATTTGCATGGCAGATGGGCTTTTCAGAAGCAGCTATAAATATTAAATGCTTCACACGTGCTGACATTCCATTCTTTTCAGCGATCTCTACGGCAAGCAAAATATTTTCTAGAAACAGAACTGTAAGCGAGTGGGGACGAACAGGCTACATTTAAACACAGAAGGTGGAATGAAGCAATCCCCAAGGCCCATTTCCTGACTCCGAAATCTATTTTCCAAACCATTTGTTAAATCACTTTTCATAAAGCCCCTGTCCGAACTGAATTTCTGATCTCAAAGGACAATTTCTGCTCGCCCATCCTGCTGGACCCAAGTGCCCCGTGGCACTCCTGGGGCAGCGCAACTGGCTCGCTGCACACAGGCGTTTCGACAAGTGGTGCACAGTGCCCAAAATCAGCTGCTTCTTACAAATTGGGATTTGGAATTGGTTCCTACATTTTGGCCACAAGATCCTCCAGCAGAGCTACAGACTGAGGGAGGAGTGGCTGGAGAGCAGCCTGGCAGAGAGGGACCTGGCAGCACTGGGTGACAACTGGCTGAGCAGGAGCCAGCAGGGTGCCCAGGTGGCACAAAGGACCACTGGCATCCTGGCTTGGATCAGCAATAGTGTGGCCAGCAGGACTGGAGACGTAACTCCCCTTGTACTGGGCACTCCTTGAGTCCTAGGGGCAGTTATGGGCCCCTCACACCAGGAAAGAGATTGAGGGGCTGCAGTGGTTCTAGAAGAGCAACAAGGCTGGGAAAGGGACTGGAGGGAAAGGCTGATGAAGAGAGGCTGAGGGAGCTGGGTGTTTAGCCTGGAGAAGAGAAAACTCAGGCAAAACCTTTCCCCTCTCTATAACTCCCTGAAGGGAGTCTGTACACAGGTGGGAGTCAGGCTCTTCTCTCAGGCAACTGGCAATAGGATGAGAGGGCAGGGCCAGAAGCTGCACCAAGGGAGGGTTAGGCTGGATGTTAGGAAGCCCTTCCTCACAGGAAAGGTGATCAGACACTGGACTGGACTGCCCAGGGAGGTGGTGGAGTGTTTGTGGAGGGAGATGCTTTTTTATTGTGGATAGGGCAATTTAATTCTAATCCTGATAATTATATTCTTTCTTGCTTGGTGCATGGCTTGCTGGTGCCGAGACTGCAGCGTGACAAGATGGGCTGATGGCAGGGAAGTGTAAGCTGATAGCAGAGAGAGAAGTACCACCAGATACAATAGTATTGTACTTGCTCTAGAATTTTCCCCTGCGATTGGATTTCTTTCCTTGTACCTCACGTTACCCTGTTACCTCATGCCCTAGGAGGAAGACACCATCTGACCAGCAACTGCACCAGCAACTGCTTCAGGCAGCGCACTAGGAGCTCTGCACTTCTTGCTGTTCTGTAGTAAACTGGAAGAACTGAACTAGGCAGTTCCCTCACCCCCCAAAACATTTATCTGGCCTCTGCATTAAAAGGGAACTTCCACAGGTGACCTTGTGCAGGGGACTTGGCAGACTGCCTGCAGGTTGCTCTGAAATAAGCCAGACAGATGGAGCACACAACCTCTGAACTCCTCCTCTTGGCCTTCCAGCTGGTGGAAGCTGCTCTATAAGACATGGCACAGGTCTCAGGGCTGTCTAATGCAGCTATCCCCACTCAACCAGCTTCCCACTTTCCACTGTCCATGTGCTACAGAGGGGACCAGTCATCTCCATTCAGCCTGTGCTCAGGACTACACTACAACAGCTGCTTGAAGACCCAGTGACACCAGAGAAGCAGAGAAGAGGGATCAGGAAAAGGAGAGAAGACCCAGAGGCTGAAATGAAAGCAGAACAGCCCAGGGAACCCCAATGCCAATACCAAGTGTAAACAGTTATACTCAACCCAGAGGGTGCATGGTGATCACAAGCGACAGGAAAACAGTCCTGGGAGCAGGATGCTGAGTGAGATCTTCCAGAGATGGGTAGAAACAGGAAGAGGAAAAGCAAACCCTTAGCCAGCTCCTCCTTTATACTGGTGTGGGATCCACCTGTGAGCCAGCTTGGGGCAGCTGCCCTGGCTGATTGCAAACTGCTCCTGGCTGCTCATTACGCATGGCCTGGGGGTCTGTCCCACAGTAGCCAGAACACCTGGGCAAATGGGGGAGGAAAGGTGTCCAGGAGGATGGCCCACACAGAACTGACCCTTCCTGGCTCTGAGACCAGACGAGGCACAGTACAGAAGCCACCAGAAAGCAGGGCATTGCCTGCTGTAGATGTCAGATGTTAGGGTTACTTGGTTGGTTTTAGGTTGGACTGGATGATTTTTAATGTCTTTTCCAGCCTCATCAGTACTGTGAGACTGTAGGACAGACTGGTTGATGAGCATCTCCCACGCTGGATCACCCCTGTGAGGCAGCCAAGAAGAAACACAGAGCAAAGTGCCAGAAGATACAGCAACAGGCTGCAGCCTTAGCAAGAGAGGAAGGGCAGGCAGGAAGCACAGGGTTAAGCATGCTGTTTCCCTCAAAGCCTAGCTTTGAGGAAGGAGAAGGTGTTACCACCACTAATTTGCACCAGGCTGTGTTCTGGTTGCAAGAGGCTGTGTGCAGACTGCTCAACCTGAACTGCAGCTCCACCACCCAGGTACCGGTGCGAGAAATCACCTGGCACAACACAGGGCAAAACCAGTAATGCAGGTGCAGGGGGCTCACCCTGCCTGGGGACTACACAAACAAGGTGGTGAACAGCACAAGCAGGGTACCAGCTGCACAGCCCTGCTAAGCCAGAGAGACATCACTATTCAGAAATCCTGAGTAAGGGTGTACAGTGAGTAACGCTGGAGCGAGGGGGTAAAGAATCAACAGGGACAGGCTGTTTATCTGGGAGGTGTGAGCATGGTAGAGGAAAAAACATGGGGCTGGAGAAGGGGAGTACAGAGGATAAAGAATCATGTCACTGGAGATCTTGGGGGTTCCTGTCAAGCACTCCTGCACGTAGCCAGAGCAGAGGAACAAGCAGCAATTGGCCCCTGTGTGTATCTGGTTTAATTCTGCAGTCATGGGGAACGGCAGTGGTTTCCCCAGCACCGATAAAAGAATATCCTAGGAGGATAAAGCAGGTATGCACAGTTTCTAACAGTGAGAATTTAATTTCACACAGCAATTTTACCTTAATTGCTACAGCACCGTAGTGGAAAGCTCTTGGATAAGAAGAGAGCACAGAGGAAAAGAGCTAGCACGATCAACAAGGCTGAACCAGGGGTTGGTGTTTTTACTCTTCACACGACCCAGGGCTGATACTGTGTGGCTGTCAGAGTTTGATGTTTTGTGGTTTTCTTTATTTCCCACTAATATTGCATTTTTCATAACATCGCCATACCCAGAGTGAGTGGTAATGATAGTCCTGGGAAGGGAAACCTCCAGAGGCCAGCAGACATGGGTCTAATAATATCAGTACACTAACACAACTGATAGAAAATGATTTGCTGCAGTGTTAACTCTAACCTAAAAGCCTCATACACTATCCTGATACTCACTGCTGTGCCAGAAAGGTACACGGCACAAGACTAAGAGAACGACTTATTAGAAATTAGACAGCAGCAACAATCCCCCACCCACCATAAAACAGTGGTCTCAGGGAACTGCTGTGCATTTGTAATAGAAATCATTTTATTTGGGCTTTTATTATCTTTGGGTTTTCCCCAGAAACACTTTGCTTCCACTTGAAGCTGAATAAACAACCAGTCCTACTGCACTGCTTTATTCTGCATTTTATTAATGAATTTCAAAGCTCTGTAGAGAAGCTGGAGAGTAACACTTCCTGGAGGAGGAAATGGAAGATGGACAAGAGCCAGGCATTTTACAAGATCTACTGATTTTCCAGCTATCTGCAGAAAGATGTAGCTCGCAATCACCCAGAGATGTTGTTAGGTGGCTGCGCAGAGGACTGAAGTCTCTGCCCTTTACTCAAGCCGTTTGTTAAGGACAGGAAGACATCCACCTCAATTTACATGTCAAAAATGAGGTGTCTACTGTCAGCTGGCCATCAAGGCTCCCTCTAAAGTCAGTGAAAGAAAAAGGCATCTTAAAGGAGCCTTTTGGAAGCCCAGGGGATGAACAGAGCTTTGAAGGTGCCCTTCATTGTATTTGACTTCATGCACACAAGTTCATGTGAGAAGTCTGAGCTGGTGAAGTCAACTGAGATGAACCCCACACCGTGCTCTTTCAACATTAAGGAAAGACGTCTTTTCTGTTCTGACTGCTACACAGCCTAGAATAATTCAGATTTTATAGAAAATATGAATAATGAATACCTCAGTCTGTTTGAACAGCCACCGCATCCTGCCATAGTCACAGCCTCTAACCCTGCATCACTTCACCTTGCGCAGGTAACATCTGGCTGTGGTGCCCTACTGACCAGTTCCTCTTCTTTCCAGCTCACGCGCACAGTGAGCAGACCCTCATGTATTCTATCATCCTGCCAAGTCAGCCAATTAATGTTGGGAAAAGGCAACCTGAAAACACAGGGCTCCTTGGACAGATGACTATTCTCAAAGGAGGCAGGTACCTCAAATACCCCTTGTCAGGAAATGATGTTGCCCTGAGTGAGGGTATAAAAGTAGTGATTGGTTCTCTTCTAAGTATTAAAAAGTAAATAAATATCAAAACTAATCCCTGTGCTGAAGCTTTCTACCATTACATGGATCTACTCCGGCAAAAATCCTCATCTGCTCTACGGCATTTCTTGTACACCACCTGAATCACAGAATCCTTAGGGATCACAAGGGACTAGTCCCCACTGATGGACTACCAGCTCAGCAGCTCGTCTGAGTGTAAATGTATTTCATCTTCTTGCTATTTTACTTGCTTTCTACAACCTGTGATGCCCCTGTTCAGTCACTAACTTCTGCTGCAAAACTTGCTGGGCAGGAATCAGCGTTGCCTCACTGGGTTTTCTCTAAAGCCATTGCTCAAGCTGTGCTGCAGGTCCTTTTTCCAACACCTGCAACAAACACAAAACCACAGAGCTCGCTTTGAGGCCCCCTGAATGCTTGGGAAAGAATCCTCCCTATCCTCAAGAGGATTTGTGTGAGGTGTACAGAGCATCTCCAGGAACTCTGCATACTCAACACTCCCACAAGCTTTCCTTCAAATGCCAAGGAATCTCAGGTGGAGGTCTTGGCTTCATTTAGTCCTGTCAGCCACATTCCTCCTTCTTCTTGGCATCTCTGTGCTGTGACAGGGTGCAGTTGTGTGGTACAGATTGGCTGGGCAAGAAGCTGGACTAAGGCCATCCATGTCTACCTGCTCCACCCAGAGTGAGGAGGAGTGCCTGGGTAAGGAACTAAACACTCAGACCCATCAATACAAAGGTCCACAGGACATGATGCACAGACCCAACGCTCTGAACCTCCTTGTGGAAAATAAGTCTGCATCCTTGTATCCTCACCTACTGCTCTGCCCAGAAGGAACAGTAAGCTATTCTAACAGTCTCAGAGATTCTGATCACTACTTGGAAACTTGGCCAAGAGCTACTGAGGAGCACTAACCATTAGGGTAACAATACACTGAAACGAGCTCTTTTTATTTTCACTGGAGTACCTGACAAATCCACCCAGCTGCAAAGGTCTCCAATAAAATTCTTCTCTTTTACATGAACTTAATTTACAATACATCTCCTTCTCCTCCTGCTGTGAACTCCTGTCTATTCTCTCTCACCTATATTTAACAGAAGCCTGAAGGGCTCTCTGTGGGTGGCAGAAGGGGCCATCAGTCTCTCTGTGGAGCAGCACTAATGACAGGGGATTCTGAAAACGAGAACAGTGCATCCCGAGTGTTGGCTAGGAAATGTTGTCAGCTACCTGTCACCCAGATGCTGGGAAAGTGATTCCTTCCTTAAACATGCTCTGAAATCTATAAATATGTGAGGGGTGGGTGTCAGGAGGATGGAGCCAGGCTCTTCTCAAGGGCATCTGGTGATAGGACAAGGGGCACTGGGTGCCAGCTGGAACAGAGGAGGTTCCCTCTCAATCTCAGCAGGACCTTCTTCCCAGGGAGGGTCCCGGAGCACTGGCACAGGCTGCCCAGGGGGGTTGTGGAGTCTCCCTCTCTGGAGACGTT
>VZRI01006521.1:0-13420 GCA_013397515.1 Upupa epops | reverse complement strand
AATCAATAAAGAGATTAAACAAGCCTGGCCCCAAAACTGAGCGCTGAGGGACTCCGCTTGTGACCATCCACCAGCTAGGTTTCACCCCATTAATCACAACTCTCTGGGAACAGCCAGCCAGGCAGTTTTTAACCCAGTGAAGGGTGTACTTATCTATACCATGATTTGCCAGTTTATCCAGAAGCATGTTGTGGGCAGCATTGTCAAAAGCCTTTCAAAGTACAAGTAGACAACATCCACAGCCTTTTCCCCATCCAAAGGGTGGGTCCCGTGGTCACAGAAAGAGATCAGTTGGTTAAGCAAGATCTCCTTTCATAAACCCCTGCTGGCTGGCCCTGATCCCTTGGGTGCCCTGCAATTGCCGTGAGACCTCACTCCATGATCTTTCCTGGTACTGAAGTCAGGCTGACAGGCCTGTAGTTCCCTGGATCCTCATTCCAGCCCTTACTGCATCACATCAGCTGCCTTCCAGTCATCTGGTACCTCCCCTGTTGACCAGGATTGTTGAAAGATGATGGAGAGAGGCTTGGTGAGCTCTCCTGCCAGCTCCCTAAGTAGTCTTGCGTGAATGCTATCTGGACCAATAGAGTGTGAGGGTGCAGAAGCAGATCCTTAACTACTTCTTCCTGTATTATGGGGGATTTGCACTGTTCACCATCCTTATCTTCAAGCTCAGGAAGCTGAACATCCTGGGAACAGTTGGTCTGTCCATTAGATACCAAGACAGCATTAAGTATCTCAGTATTTTCCTCATTGTTGGTTGCAGTGTTTCTCCCCACATCCAGTAAGGGATAGAGATTCTCCCTTGTTCTCTTTTTATTGCTGATGGACCTGTAGAAACCTTTATTTTTGTCCCCTGTGTCAGTGGCCAAGCTGAGTTCCAACTGGGCTTTTGCCTCCCTAATTTTCTCTCTGTATAACCTGACAAGATCACTGCACTCCTCCTGAGTTGCCTGGCCCTTCTTCTAAAGGTGGTAAACCCTCCATTTTTTCCTAAGTCACATCAAAAGCTCCCTATTCAACCAGACTGGCCATTTTCCCTGCTCTTTAATCTTATGACATCATGGGCATAGCCTTCTCCTGGGCCTTTAAGATCTCCTTCTTGAAGAGTGTCCAGCCTTCCTGGACTCCTTTGCCCTTTGGGCCTATCTCCCAAGGGAGTTTCTCAACTATTGTTCTGAACAGACCAAAGTCTGCCCTCTGGTAATCCAAGGTGGAGGTCCTGCTAACTGTCCTCTTTACATCACTAAGAATTGAGAACTCAACCAAATCATGGTCACTTAGCCCAGCATGGCCTCTAACCACCACATCTCCCACTGGTCCTCATTTGTGAAGAGGAGGTCAAGCAAGGTGCCTTCCCTGGTGGGTTCGTCTACCATTTGTTTCAGGAAATTATCTTCCATACACTCAAGAAACCTCCACTCTAATCTGATTTTAGAGACCACTTGTTTTGCTGGATTGGATAAACAAAGGTCTGTGTTCCATGCAGTAGGGTCTTTGCCATGCAGTATTCATCATGCCTTGTTCTGCCTGGGAAGCTGTGTAAGCTGGGCTGTGTGGCCTGACTGTCTTAACTGGCTTTTTGGTTTGGCTTTGTTTGTGCTTTCATCTGGGTAACTCCCAGTGCATTTTATGCCTATCTTATTAAACAAATAATTAAAAAATGGCTTTCCTCCCTTGCCATGTAGGGGAACTCCATACAAAGGAACAGGAACACAAGCAACTGCACATCTGTTGTCATTTCTGACTGTTTAGACCTTCTCTCCCACCATGTGTTTCCCACCTACCCTTCAAATAAGCAGAACAGCTTCTGGGCTCAGTAATGTGCCAAGAGTACAGGTAGCAGAGAGAAGAGCTTCAGGGAACAGACTGCTGATATGTGTTGTCAAGTCAGTGAGAGACCACAAATGGAAAATGGACATGGAGGGTTCTCAGACGAGCCATGAGGAGGGGCTGTATGGGATGATCTGTGGGAAAACTGAAATTGCACAATAATAATAATAATAATAATAATAATAATAATAATAATAATAATAATAATAATAATAATAATAGCTCAGAAATCACGAGCTTGCAGGAGCTGCTAGTGGGGGTATGAGGGGACTATCCAACTGTGTATTTTGCTGGTAACCAGTAATTTTCTTGAAACACGTATGCTAGACTTGAGGAATGGATCTTTTTCCTTCCTAAAAAAATTATTTTCTTCTACAGAGAGAATAATTTTAACTGTAGTGTTGATTGTTAGATGCCTAACCCTGTTGCTGAGCTAGGTTGGTATTTTCATTCTTGTGTTTTGGTTAAAGATGATTGAGAGATTCAGAGAGCTCTCTTTCTCATGCTTGAAGGCCTGAGTCTTAAAGTCCTGCATCTTGAAGTCCTGCCATCAACATCAGGAAGCAACAAAGACTCACCTTTTAGGAATTTTCAGAGTAAAGTTAAATTCTATTGGAATCTAGCAAGGTGCGAGCGGAAAAAAACCTGCACAGAGATCTACCTTTTACACATAAAGCAGTGTCAACTCCTCAGCAGATGTAGTGAGGTAGAAAGATTGTTAATTTGAGTTACTTAACTTTAAGGAGCCATATCCAGACCCTAGGGTCTGTGACTGATATGCACCGAAAGAAAATAGGTTGGTGTATAAATTGGATAAAGAGCTTGGTGTGCCATACAGAAACTAGGCCAGTGTCTGACTGTACACCTGGTTGTAGGCAGCCTCCAGTCTGCACAGAGTGGCCAGTAGTGGAGCACAGCTGGTGTACACAGCCTCTGTAGGGAAATGTTAGAGTCAAATAGCATAAATATTGCTGTTTATCAGAATCATTGTATTTGTGGTGGTGCTTTCCAAGGTCAGGATACCTACACACAGCCAAGGTAAAAGTGGCTGATACTTGTGCTGTGGGTATTGAGTATTTTTACAGAGAAAGTGAGTGCAGTGGTAGTACCCCAAAAATACAAACTGCTGTGGGTTTTAGAGGCGACTTTCTGACTGGTCTACTCAAATGCAAATGCCATTGCTGATTGTTACTGCTTCAACAGTGTGATGCTGGGAACTAAACGTTTTTCGGGATTACTGCTTGTGCTTTTTTTTTCTTTCATCCTTTACAAGTAGAAATTTGTTTGCATGTGTGTACCTGGATAGGGTAGCAGGCAGCATGGAATATCAGGTTGTTGTTCTGCTCTCTTTCTGATGCCCATACAGGATCATGTAGTCATCTCTGCCAACACAGGTTGCTCTTGTGTATTTCTGCTAGAACTTCTCACAGGAAAGGAGGTCACTGCTGTACGTTGCTAGCCCTGTGACTGTAGGAAACCTGAATGACATTGCTGTAACAGTCTGGTTTGGGCTTTGGCGTGTTGACACGTGTGAAATACCACAGGGAAGTACGGCCTTCACGTGTGTGTGCAACCATACCAGCCTGCTGTGCAGTAAACCTGGAGCACTTCCCAGGTTTCTCCTCAGCCTTCACATCTTTGTGATCTTCCAGAACATCTACATTGTGCACCAAAATCAATTATTCTTGATTTCTGCCTCAAGAAAATGCTTTTTACTATCTCAGATGTGAAACATCTGAACAGATGTTGAAGCAAAATTCTCTGTGCTGTTTTTGAGAACTGAAGACAAACAACGTTGCCTGCTATGCTAGAATAAGTAAGCATAGCAAAAAATGACCTTTTGTTGCTTTATTCCTTGTATTAGCATTTGTGTGAAGCACTACATTTGCAGAGGTGGTTGACATTTGTATTAATGACTGTTAGGGTGTGTATGAGCAGCTCTCCCAGTTCAGCAGTGACAAATGATAAGGGTACATGTTGTCAGCACATGTTGACGTTACACCTGTAGAGGTGAAGCTGCTTTCTTGCGAATGTATGCTTTATTTAATTCAGTCCTGTTCAACTTTATTAAGTTTATTAAGAACCTTTCTCCAGATTCAGACAAATCTCTGACATCCTGCTTTTCCAATATTCCTGCAGGACTTCAGGCTTTACCACGCTCGAGCTGTACTTCTGATTAGAACATTGTCTCTGCTTTTATTATGTTCTACAATAGGCTAATTGAAACCTGTGCTTCAGACTAAGTTGTGGAGTAAGTCTTAGCTTTACTCCAAATCTTAACTCTAGACAATGCCACTGCTTATTATGTCTCCACATGACTTGTCTTTGAACTTGGTAGAGAACAAGGCAGAAACCTGTGGTATTAATGGCTCTGTTTATACATTTGTCATGCACTCAGTTCATCTGGAGAGCATCATTAATGTTAAATGTGGTTCTAAATACGGGTGGGAATAAGTGTTTTCTTCTGAAAACCTTTGATGGAGTCTAGCATCCAGGCTGGCCTCTTGTATTAAATCTGATTCCATTCACACTTTCTCTCTCTCTGTTGCAGGAGCTATTGTGACAATCTTGGCTACCACCCATTAAGTGCTGCTGACTTTGGGAAGATCATGAAAAATGTCTTTCCAAATATGAAGGCCCGGCGTCTAGGCACAAGAGGCAAATCCAAATATCCTTTGCTAGAACATTTCTCACTAACTTCTTCTGCACTTGACCAGAGAACATCTGTTGTTGTGGCTTAACTAACAGCTAAATGGAGACATAATGTTAAATAAAGCATAGAAATGCTTTGCGAGCCTTCTTTTAAAAAGTTATTGTGGTAGTGTAAGGTTGCAAGATACAACTTTGGAAACAAGTGCTTAAATTTAGGTTTGGACACCTGAGTTGTCACAGCAGTGAGAAATCAAGGAAGCCTTATCATAGACTGAAGAGGCAGATGGTGAAATGAAGGAATATGCCTTATATATGTGCAGTAACAAATGTTTTACTGGCAGTGCAGCTCAGAATTACCAGAATGTTTATTGCTTTTATGTTAGGACAGAGTCCTGATAAAGCAGATTCAGAGGAGGCTGAAAAAATGATCAGGGGGCTAGAGCACCTCTGCTGTGAGGGAGCTGAGGTTGCTCAGCCTAGAGAAGGGAAAGCTTTGGGGGGACCTGATAGTGACCCTGATAGTACCTGAAGGGGGCCGCAAGAAGGCTGGAGAGGGACTGTTTATGAAGGCCTCTAGTGACAGGACAAGGGGCGGGGGTTTCACATTAGAGAAAGGGAGATTGAAATTGGCCTTTAGGAAGAAGTTCTTTTGCAGTTCTTTGAACGCTGGATCAGACTGCCTACGGGGGTAGTTGAGGCCATATCCCTGGAGATACTCAGGGTGAGGCTGGACAAGGCTTTGGGCAACCTGATCTAGTTGAGGATGTCCTTGCTCCCAGCAGGGAGGTTGGACTGGATGAGCTTTGGAGGTCCCTTTCAACCCGGGCCATTCTTTGATTATATTTATTGTTGCACACCAGTAGTTTTAAAGTTATTATAAAGCCAAAGATTGTTCTTAAATTGTGCAACAGGTATTTCATGGAACTGCCTTTCCTCAATGGCTAATGTTTTTTGAAAGAGAAGAGAGAACTGGGAAATCATCACAAAATCTGACTTAAAGCTTGGAAGGCACAACCCAGGCCTTGTCCTGCTGGTCAGGTTGGGGAGATGGCTTCCTTCACTGTACAGTGCAGACCTCCGGTGACAGGAAAGCCAAATAAGTAAAAGATCCTCAGATGAGGAGCACTGTCTCTCTTGACTCTTGTCTTGTTCCTTGTGCCCAAAGTTGGAATCTGCCTTCTTTCTTGTGTTAAGAGAAATTGTCTGTCCCAGGGGGTGTGCAACAGCACTACCCTATTTAGTTGTGATTTAATACAACCCTAAACCAAAACTAAATGTAATGGTTGCAGGCAAAGCTATGCACAGTTCTTGAAGCAGATTAATTAGTTCATCAGTTAACAGGCAGCCACTGTGAGGAATTCTGGACAAACACTGTGCAGAAGGGTATGCTCATAGCACTGGTGGTTCTGCTGCTTCAGTTGTAGGGGAAAACGTTAAGAAACACAATAATGAAGTCTGAAGGCTGTAAGGATGTGACTTTTTCTCAGGCTTTTCTGAAGCTGAGCAGTAGTCTTTAGCACACTGGGGTATTTCACCAAAAAACCAAAAACTCTTCATGATTTTCAGAGAATTTTTTTCACTAGTAAGAATTTAGTCTTTTTCAATTAAGGAATGCACCATCCCTTTTGAATCCTTTGAAACCACCGTGAAGCAGTTTGGTACCTGCTGCCTACTCCAGCACCCAGGGTCAACTCTTGTTTCATTCTGATGTGCTGGGGAGGCTGAAGCACTGCAGTCATTAAGGTGAGGGAGTGTGTTTAAAGGCCAGAAAGCATCAGGGTGCTTGTAGTCTTTAATAGAGAAACACCAGGAAGAACTAGCAGTGATGATGTGGAAGCACTGTCGTTCTGGCCCTTGCTAAGGTCTAACTGGAAGCTGCACTTACACAGAGAACTTAATTCAAGTGTGTAGCCCAGAACTGTTTGTCTTCCATAGAAGTGAAAAACCGTTCCATGTAGGAATGGGGAAGTTACCTATCAGTTAGGTAATTTCATAAAGCACACTGTTGGGGTATGTAGCAGTGAGTCCAAAAGTTAGTAGTGCTGTTCTGTATAGAACTAGACAAGTTCAAAGAAAGGAATCATATTAATTAATTGTACCTTGATCTCTCTGAACTCTGTCTCCTAAATTTCTAATTCAGAATTATTAAAATGTGCCTGTACATCACTCTTAGATTTGGCCCCTTTATGTTTGTCTTGCTGTAATTGTGCTCTGTCAAGGTTACTGCAGGTTCCGTGGTCTAGGAAGGAGAAACAGATGTATTTACAGAATGTGCAAAAATAGTGATCCTGAAAAGGATTCATGTGTCACAGAGAAAAGAGACTGTACTCCCAGAGTAAAGCTGCAGAGATGAAAAAAAAAGCTGATTAAAATTTTAGACCTAGAAACAAGAGGAATGGATGGAATATATTTCTGTGTGTGGGACTGAGGAGATCAGTGTGAGAATAAGGCTGGGTATCTATGTTTGTGTTTTCACAAAAGAATTATCATGGATGGGAAGAGATCACAAACATTGTGCAAAATCTTACAAAGAAATGTCATCAGTCACTTCATCTTGTCCTGGGAAACTTCTGTTTGTGACAGCTCCTTAGGAGAATGAAATGTCAGGAAATTTGACAGAAAAGAGGCCAAAGGAAAAACAACAATTCAGGATGAAGTAAAGCCTAAATTTGGGAACATGTCTTTTAATATCGATTACCTTTTGTAAGTATGTTCTCCATCTTGTTTTAGGCCTGAGTAGGAAGTGAGTTTAACCTAATTTTATATTAATCATTTGAATATTGAGTAGCTAATTGAAACTACTTGGCACGGTTCCATGGTTCTTCTAAATTGATACATGAAATCAATCATCCCAGCATCGCTTGCTCCTCTGCAGAGATGGAGAAGACCAACTACTTGCCTAAGAATCCAGTCATTTATACAGGCTGTTTCTGAGACTGTTGGTTGCAGGAATTCTGAGCTC
This sequence comes from Upupa epops, assembly GCA_013397515.1. NCBI lineage: Eukaryota > Metazoa > Chordata > Aves > Bucerotiformes > Upupidae > Upupa > Upupa epops. The sequence continues at coordinate 5,973 of VZRI01006521.1, read as the reverse complement.
TGCTGTTGTGTTGGCTAGCAAAGGTACCAGAGGGCGTGATGCCTTTCCCTGTTGCTGCCCAACTAACAAGCAAAGATTATTTAGACCTTGACTCTTGCTCACATATTGCTACAGTGGACTGAGGAAGAAGGCTTTTGTGCATATGCCAACGCTGCCCAACCTTGACTTTCATAAAACTGGAGAAGGGGTATGATACAGATTTGCTTTTTATGTATATTTGTGCAAATTAGCATTTGTGTATGTTGGCTTTCTGTCTGGAGCTTTCAAAACAAAGTGAAGAGCTGCATAGTTTCTAAGATTTTCTTTACCTATATTCTGAAAAATTGTTTGATGTTTCTCTGTAAAGTTCAAAATTAATGGCAGTGTTGTTAAAACAAAAGTAGGGCGTGAAGCAGCCCTTCACGGTGTTGCTACCCTCAACACATATATTTTTAACTCTGGTTCTGTTTGAGTTTTACTGTAATTATTTTTTAAAGTTAATGCTAGGCAAGAGGAAGCCCAGTGAGAAAAACAGTTCCTGGGTAACTAATGGCTGCTGAGTTGACAGGACATGGCATGTGGGAAACAACCAGTAGATTCATTCTAAGATACTTAATTCTGAATTATACTGGTGGTCTCATTCTCCCAATTTCATGAAAAACTGTGAGCATACTTAGTCAACTTTTTTGTGTGTTTCTGATCATAGTTTTCTCTTTGTTTTCATGCCTTAATAATTTCAATAACCCTTCCTCCTTTGTTTGTTGTAGTTGGATGGGGCAGAGCCATCTGGACAGCTACAGAGTGCTGATGAGGAAGTTGTCTCTGCGGCCTGCCGGTTGGTTTGTGAATGGGCCCAGAAAGTGCTGAGCCAGCCTTTCGATACAGTCTTGGAATTGGCTCGTTTCCTTGTCAAGAGTCACTATATCGGTACCAAGTCAATGGCAGCTTTAACAGTTATGGCAGGGGCACCAGCAGGTAGGTAACTTACTGCTGAATTGATGAAATTTGGGATCTTTTAAAGAATTTTAACACCTTGGGTTGAAGCAGCACTTCTCTTTGGGGCAAACTGGCTCTGAGCACTGACCGTGCATTTACATGGTTTTATTATTTATTGCTGCAGATTACTTTTCTTGCTGGTAGGCTGGGTAAAGAGTTCTGAAAATAAGCAGTGGTTGCAGGTTTGGCTTGTGATTCTCCCATTCCTCTGATAAGGGACCCTGTTCTTTTAAAATACTTCAGGGCTTGTGAGTAATTGTGCTGTATTTATGTACTTGGCCAGATCAGGAGTCTGGTGCCAGTACAGTGCTGGTTTGTGGGCCAACTGCTGGTGTAGCTTTGTTTTTGTGTGATAACTTGGCCTAATTCAGAAACAGCTGTCTTAATTTTCTGTTGAGTAGATATTCTTACAGGCATTTCTGATACATTTTCCTGAGATGTTTATCACTGTCAGGTAGTAGGAGCACTTTCCACTGGGAAAGTCTGCCCCATCAGTCAGAGAAAGGAAAGGGAATGGCTCAGGTTTGTGGATTTGCTTGGGTCATGTTAAGGAGACTGACATTACAGCTCCATGTAAGAGTCAAGTTTGCTGAAGCTAATAGAATGCTGTGCTCCAAGAGTAGAGACGAGAAAAGAAAAAATGGAAAAGAGAGAAAATAGGTTCACATCACCTTGGGCTGCAGCAGTGTCTGGCATGGTCTGGCTCCCTCTTGCTCCTTGAGCCCGTAGATTTTTGGTGTCTCTGAACATCTTAATCAGTTCTTTGGCATAGCTGGCTCCATGGATAGTGATGGGGATGATCAGCACCTGTTTGCATGTGAGTTGCCACCTGCAGGGGCTGGGCTGCAGATTGCTGCCATTTCCCTCTTCTCTTTCCCTGTTTGTAATGTTTGAGCCATTCAACTTGCTGATCAGAGTATAGGATTCCTCCTCGTGGCCCAGACTTCTTCCATGTTGTATTTCTTCTCCTTTTCTTCTTCCCAAGTGGTGATTGTTACATAGGAAGGAGGAAGAGGAAAAGGGGAAACATTAAAAAAAAAGGAAGACTAGAAAGAATGCTAGAAACACACGTTTTACAGTTGCAATCCCTACCACTAGGAATAAAAACCCACATAGATAATTACAGAACCAGTGTGTATGAACTGTACCCCCCACCCTGTGAGTCCAGGAGGCTTCACTGCTGAAGCTGTCCAGGATCCATCAAGCTGATCAGTTGGTTGCAGTGTGGGGAACATTTTATATCTGCAGCTTCTAAAATGATGGAGGCATCATAGGCAGTAACACAACATTCTCTTGCAGTTAAATTTAACATCACATGTACCCCATGTTCTTTTAACAATAAGGTAACTAAGAACCTATCAATGCAGGATGGGAATCTATCTATGCAGGATGGGAATAAGGGTGACAACTGCTGATTTCATACTGGCAGTTAAGGACCAGTAACAAGTCTGATCTTATAAAGTGAAATTCCTGGGAAGTTGATCCAAAGGCTCTAGGCATTCAGTCCATGTCCTGTCCCATGTCCATTTCAGTCTGAACTGGACAAAATACTCCAGATGTGGCCTCACTAGTGGAGAGTACAGGGGGAGAACCTCTCTCAACCTGCTAACCACCCTCCCTCTGATGCACCCCAGGATGCTGTTGGCCCTCTTGGCCACAAGAGCACATTGCTGGCTCAGAGTCATCCTGCTGTCCACTAGGACCCCCAGGGCCCTCTCATCTGCACTGCTTTCCAACCTATCCTGGTCCCAGAGGTTGTTCTTGCCCAGATGCAAGACTCTACACTGACCCTTGTTGTACCTCATTACATTTCTCTCTGCCCAGCTCTCCAGCCTGTCCAGATCTCAGTGAATGGCAGCACAGTCTGCTGGGGTGTTGGCAACACCACCCAGCTTTGTGTCATCAGCAAACGCTGACAGTGCATCTAATCCCTCATCCCAGTCATTAATGACTAGATTGAATATGACCGGTCCTAATACCAATCCTTGGGGGACTCCACTAGATACAGGCCTCCAACTAGATTGTCCCATTGACCNCAGGCCTCCAAGTAGACTCTGTCCCATTGACCACTACTCTCTGGCTTCTATCCTACAGCCAGTTCACAATCCACCTCACTACCCAATCATCCAATCCACACTGTCTCAAAAAAAGAAACACTCATCCCCTGGTTTGTTAAATCCTTATATCAGCTTTCAGCCTGTACTGGGGAATTCTTTCCATGATCCCCAAATTTTGGTAACTATGACAAGGAAATAAGGTTTCAGTCCATCTCTGTCCCATTACCCGCAACCTGTAGTACCCAGATAGAGACACAAATCCAGAAAATTATCAAGAAGATGGAACAATCCCTCTGGCATCAATACAGGGTCACTGTGTTATCTCCTGCAGTCCCTGGTACCACCTTTGCCTGTGTGAATCCCTAAGTTATCTAGACCCCTACCAATACCTAGAGCTTTCCCGTGGGGAAGTGGAAAGGACTGATGTTGTCTGCTTGCCAGGTGGCCCCTTTGCCATCCTTCAGGTGTAGAGGAGAATCCTTGATGGGAGGTTTCCCAGATAGATTCATGGAACACCTGCTGAAATAATGGGGTTACACAGTTCTTGAGTTACATGCCACTGCTAGCAGGCTTCTTCATACAAATCTTTCCTCCCTGAGTGATCCTGTTTTCCAGGCAGCCATTCCAATCAGTGTTCCCACTTTTCTCCCTCCTCTCAGTAGCTAAATGGGTCAAAACAACCACTGTGTTGTTCAGCTTATGGGTGAGGGAGTTATTAGCTTGGAGGGCTATCCAGAAGGATTTTTCTTTAGCCATTTTCAAGATTTCTTCCAATTTTTCTTGTTGCCACACTGTACCCCATTGACCTCTCATTGGTTTTATTCCCTAAAGGGGAGACACTCTGTACCTCCTTGAAATACAGCACAGGAGTCAGTATAAATGTGTGCTGGTTCATCAGTCTCAGCTTCTCTAAGAATCCCACTCCACGATTGATTCTTCTGACTGTACAGTTCCTTCACCCTCAGTCACTCTCTGGTGTCCTGAGTCCACGTCTAGGCCAACTGCTGTGTTCAGATCCCTTGACTTGAGATGGGTGATTTCAAATGGAAACTGTGGTTAGAGCCATAGTCTGGAGTGATCCCTTTCTGGATCATGTTCTTTCTTCTTCCAGTCTTTCCTTTATTGCAAGTTGGAACTGCTGGTTAGTAGTCACAAATTTTACTGTCTCTATGCTTCTGTAACCTGTCTTTGCTTGACATCATGGAGTCTGCTTGCTGTGCTGCTAGGAGGAACACCTGGTACATGTATCACTGTCATAGTTTCTGGCCCTTAATTCCTTCAAGAGAAGATTGTTTGCTTCAAGGAAAAGGGCAATTACTGCCTGTGCATATCTCCGTGACTTGGATAGTCATTTCAGAGAATCAAGAATTGCACGGGTTGGACAGGACCTCCAAAGGTCACCTAGTCCAACCCTCCTGCAGTGAGCAGGGATGACCTCAACTAGATCAGGTTGCTCAGAGTCTTGCCGAGCCTCACCTTGAGCTTCCTTTTCAGGAGGGTTTATTTCTAGAATGGAAAATAAAACGTTCCTATTCCTCTTTATCGCAGAGGACTGCAAGGTCTCTGTACATAAACAAACTTCTGCCCTCAAAGAACCATGCATTGAGTTCTTTTCTCATTAATGTTATTTGCCTGCAGTGTTGGGCCCACGTAGAGTTGTTTTCTAGCATTTGCAATATATTTGGGTGTTAACTGCTGTATGGAGAAGGAATCACTAATGTGGAGACATGTCGTGGTGTTCAAGCTTTTGTGGTGGATGCAGATTGCTGCTGAGAGGTTGGGCTCCTCAGCACAAACAGGGCGAATGTTTGGTTTTGGTAAAATGGTGTCTATTAATCTATCATTGAGGTATTTTAAAAACAATAAAACTTGTGAGGTATAAATGTCAAAGCATTTTTGGAAGGGCAGTCCATCAGGGTTAGTTGGTCACTGGGAGATCATGCTAATCCTCTTGACTGTTGCTGAAAGAAAGGGCGTAGATGTACTCTGATTTGGTAGGGAGATGTGAACCAGCTGCACAGGTAAGACCTGCTCGCTGTGATTCTCCCTGGAAGTACCACTTGCTTGCTTGTGGCCACTGAAGGCATCATCTCCAGAAACACAGATATTCTCCCATTCTGATTTTAATAGTTTTTTCCACCTTTTCCTTCCCTTCCCCCCCACCTTTTTTTCTGTTTCCCTGGATGGTTTTCTTCTTGCCCTTCTTTCACTGTTATCCCCGTGAGTCCTTTGGGTATCAGATGTCTGCTCAGAGCTGCACCTCTGTGACAGATCCACAGCTTTCTGTAAAGATTTTTCATTTTGAAGCTGTCTTAAACGTTGAAAACAAACCAAACCCACAGTAGGTATTAATTGTAAAGGTTCATTCACTGCCCTCTGCTGTCATTGAAATGAAATGCTCCCTTTTAGATTGTGCTACATTTTGGGACTACTAGTAACAATATGCCAGTAGGCAGTCCTTTAGCACCTAGTGGCCAGGTTGTCTGACAGAGGGAGATTTTGCTGGAGTATGGAAAATCTGGTAATGGGTAAATTTGAGCATGAAGTGTTTGGGAGCATTGTGTGGAGGATGTGTTTCCAGAGTAGTTGTGGAGATGCCTCCCCTGTGTTCTCTGTGGTAGATACATAAGTGACACCACAGCAGACAGGATGCACAGACAGTCTGAGGAAATCAAGGGGAATTGGCACAAGAGGAGGACAGAGCCTGCCCAGCTGCAGAGCCTCTATGCAAATACACAGAGCTTGGGTAACAAACAGGATGAATTAAGGGCCACTGTGCTGCTGGGAGGCCATGCCATAGTGGCAATTACTGAAACTTGGTGGGATGATTATCACGACTGGAATGTAGGGATAGATGGATACAAGCTCTTTAGGAAGGACAGGCAGGGAAGGGGAGGAGGAGACGTCAGTGACCAGCAGGAATTGGTGGAGCTCCACCTGG
>VZRI01006511.1:18737-53170 GCA_013397515.1 Upupa epops | reverse complement strand
CGGCCCCGCAGCTCCCGGTGCTCCCGGCCCCGCTGCCGGCCGCTCCGCCTCTGCCGAGGGAAGGGCTGCCCCGGGGGAGGGAAGAGCCGCCCCCCAACCCGCCCCGCCGGGGCTCCCCTCGCCGCCTCCGGGGCCGAGAGGGAACTCCCGGTGTAGGGCAGAGCAGAGAGGGGTTGGCAAGGGCTCTCCCGGGGACAGGCAGCTCCGTGCGAGGCCACAGAGAAATCGAGGCAAGCGGCAGGTGGTTACACTTAGCCCCGGTGGGGACCTGGTGGGGACCCTGCAGAGATGTGGCTACCCGAGCCGGGAGCGCTCCGTGGCCGCCGCGAAACGAACCCACCGGGCGGTGCTAGGAGGTGGGAGCTGTCGGCAAAGTTTCTCTGGCCCCGCTGCCGTGATTTGGCTTCTGCTTCCCTGGTCGGCGCCGCTGCCAACGGGACTCGCCGCTTCGCCTGGTCGGTCAGAGAAATCCCGATGGGCAACTGAGAGAGCGACAGGGACCCGGGTGCTCCCCCGCGCATCGTCTGGCAGATACTCCGAGTAGACCTGGAGGTGGATGCAAACCCAGGGCTGAAATAACCTCTTTCTACCCCCACCCCCGCCGTGGAAATAGCTCGTGTTTTGTAAAACGTGGTGATGATACAGTAAGATTTCAACTTGAGCTTTAGTGTCAGTGGATTCACCTGAAGAGGGCAAAGTAGGGAGTGCGAAGAATGAGGTTTACAGAAACAACTTTTCCAGTTAGACAGGAAATCTGGGAAATGAGAGTTTTACATTTCAATCCTAGTTTAGAGAAGGCAGAGATCAGGGCACTCCACAGCCAGAGGACAGCTTCCCGGTGCACTGGAGTGGTGCATTTCCCCAGCTCCCATTGATTTCCAATAGGAGTTAACCGACTTTTATGCCTTCAAATATTTCTGCTTGCTAAAACCACTGCTATGGGTACATTTGCTTGTTTTAATCCCTTCTCAACGTGCTTTTGTGCAAACTTTTGTCTAATTCTCTGTGACAAAGGCTTGTTGGCTTGTAGGAGCAGGATTCTGCCCTGCAAAGATAAAGCACTGAGTACTCAGTTGTAATTTGCTACAAACCTAACACACGTGTAACTCTGCTCCCTACCCAGTGCTGCTCATGTCTCTTTCCAAAGCTCTCCAAATGCTTACAGTTACAGCCAATAAAGTAGCTGGCTCGAACAGGAGTTGACTGCTGGTGAGGGAGACAAGTCTAAATTGAATTATCATCAGGCTAGGATTTGCTCACTCAGATCCAGCCACTGTGCTGACAACAGTTAGATCCAGGCAACGAGATGGAAATTTTTTCATTGGAAGTTCAGACTCTGTCCCATGCCAGTGCCCTCGGCAGCCCCACATTCCTCCATGGCAGCTGGACCCAGCAGCTGGGAATGCAGGAGGATGCTTTAGTGGGGCCAAATCCTGCCTGCATGGCAATCAAGGGGATTGACTGCCACAGACTTCACGTAAGATCTGGATTTGGCATAGATAGATCATCTCTGGGAATTAGGTTGCCCGAAAATTTTGCAGTCCTGTCTCCTTTTTGTTTTGAAGCTGTTCTTTGTGCTGTTTTGTTTTCTGAATCATTTGATGGCCAGGACAGAAGGCCATGAAAAAGCAGAGCAGATAATTTTGTTGTCTGCTGTGCTACCTGATTTGGTTTGGGTGATCACATGAGATGGAAGAGATGAACAGTGATTTGTTCTTCAGAAGAGGATTACTTCATCTGTTTAATAAATACCTCATTTCAACTTCCTTTTTTGCCTTCCAGCAGAAGGACATTTAATTGAACAGTGCTAAGCTTTAGCGAGTCCACAAGACACTCATTCTCTTAAATATGGAGGATACTCACATGTAGCCATGGGAACTCACTCCTGTTAAACTCCTAAAACTTAGTTTGCTGCCTTAGGTCATTCAGCAGCACAGTAAAGCCTGTTCTCTGAACAAGAGGCACTTCTCCCCTCCACTGCTCTGCTTTTGTTGTGTCCCTCCAGCATCCCCGCAAGAACTGCCGTAGCTCTCGATGCTGGTGGAATTGGGCCTGGATCATACAACAGCCAGGATCAGTCAGAATTGGAAAGTGAGTGATGCAGGAGTCTGGAATACTGATGTTTCCCGTTTGTCTGTGTACATCAGACACATTTTCAACAGTGTGGGTGACAAACTGCTAGGAGAAGTGGTGAATTTTCTGTTTTTCCAGTTGTCTGAGTGAGGACTGCAAGTGCTTTTTTCAAAGATGTATTTTAATGAAGTGGAAATATGGAGCTCAGTGTGGAACTGCTGTCAGAGGGAGTCCTCGGGGAGGTATTGCACACAAAACCAAATAATCAAGGATCAAACTGTTTTCTATGAACCTCAAAAGCTCTTAAATCCCTACATAGTTTTTCTTGTAATATCTTAAAAAGCATTGGCATAAAAATGATTAATAATCTACTTCATGTGCAAAATTTCCAGTCCAGGGGCAGTTGTTCTAATGCACAAAAACATCCCCAGCCCTCCTAAACCCCACCTTACCATGCATCTGCTTTTATTGTCTGCTTTCAATCAGAAGTGTTTTTCAGGTGCTCAGTGCCTAATTTTAGAATTCCTGTTATTAGGGAGCAGATAGAAGAGGTCTACAGGATGAGGACTGCTAGAGTAGCCATGTCCAGTGTATCCCTTATAAACTCCTGAGCTCCTCAGGGAGTAGTTGGTGCTTCCTTTTTTGGCTGTGGAACTCAGAGTGGATGTGGTGGACAGCTGAAAGCTGTTGTTTTGGCAAATAGAGAGGTAGCTCCCATTGCTCTGTTCAGCTGTGACGGGCTTCAAAACTAAGTGCTGGCCAGGCAAAAGGCAGGCAGTGAGTGTTTGGAAGCAGAGGGTCTCATCTTGGGAACTGCCGCTGTAAGCAATTTTCCTCCTGAAGTGTCATCCAGGTGGAATTTTGTTGTTGAGAGTGAATTTTGCAGGTTAGCAGTGGAAACACATGAAATGCTGCATTTGCATCCTTTGCAGGACAGAGCACCTCTGGGTACCCTGATACCGTGGGGCACAAGTCCAGCCTTTGTGTGGGATTGCTTTCAGTTGTGCTGGTTCTGCCTGGCCATGTGGGCACTGCTGTTCTTGTGCCCTATCATTGTGTGGTCAATGCTCTTCCCGTCAGATTTTTACTCAGCAGCAAGTGAAAAGACTTAACAGCTCACTTGGCAAAGCATCAGGAAAATGTTTTGATTTTGCCAAGAGACATCTTGGTACATCACATGCATGAGAAAAAGCAGAGATTGAGATGTCTCTGGAGAAACCCAAGGGTGAGGTTTGTTAGATCCTGTCCTGGATTCAAATGAAGATCTAGATCAGCTTTGAGTTGGTGCCTGCACTTCAAGCCTACCAACCAGCTCTTGCTGAGAATTTAATGGGCAATGAAGCAACTTTGCTAAAAAGAAATTTATCAAACCCACAACCAAGAAGCAAAGGAAAAATCCCAAAATAAGTAAAAGAACCAAAAGAAGTAAAACGGAAACTATATCACAATGCCATTGTACACACTCTGAGACAAATGGGAGACAGCTAACACGCTGGGTTTTGGTTTCAGATGAGAGCCCTGGGAAAAATACACTCCAATCAGAGGGGAAATTCAGCCATCCCCTCCATCCATAGAATCCAGTAGGGCTCCTGAGGCCCTCTTTTGTCGAGATGCTGGTGGAAAAGTCCCTTTTGTGGTCCTTTTGTAGACACTAGCTTCCCCTGTATGTCTCGGGCTTGCTTCTAACGACTCTCATCTTGGGAGCTCTTTACAATGTGACTATGGCCAGCAGATCCTAGTCATAATCTTCCGGGCTGCAACAGTATCTCAGATGCAGGAACACAACAGACACTTCAGAACCTTTCTCTGTTTGCCAAAGGTTTAAGAGATCAGTATCATCTGCTCTTCTTAGCATGAAACTTCAGGTCAACCAGTAGGAACTGTCAGAAGCCCACCTTAGGACCTCTGTTCTCCTGCTTATCAAAAGCTTCTTCCATTTTCTCAGTGGCAAAGCTGAGATACAGCACCTGCTTCAGCCCCATGGTCACCGTCACCAGAGCACACACGTCTGGTGATGACNTGCTTATCAAAAGCTTCTTCCATTCTCTCAGTGGCAAAGCTGAGATACAGCACCTGCTTCAGCCCCATGGTCACCGTCACCAGAGCACACACGTCTGGTGATGACAGGCAACATGGTGCTGGTCACATAGGGCCTCCCCTGTTGTGGTAAATAGGCCTGCTCTCTCTTACCCAAAGTTTCTCTCTTTTTTTTCCTTCTTCAAAGTGGTTACAGCTCCAAGGGAGAGAAAGAGTTAAGAGCTCACCACCTCCTTGGCAACTTCAAAGACGATCAAGTTGCAAGAACAGTGAGGAATGGGTTGCTGCAGCTCCTTCTGTGTTCCAAGCCTTGGGGAAGGGGGACAAGGTTTGGCCCCCACAGAGGAACTGCAGCAGCCAACTTTACAGTCAGGCCCTGGCTCGCACCCAGGGGGGCTGTGATTTAACCACCACAGTAGGGTGGCCAGGCTGGGCCCTTGCCCCCTGCCAAGGAAAGGAGAGGGGGCGAGCTCTCGGCCCAGCAGAGCTCTTTATCTGCCAAGAGACAGAAGACCAGAAATCCAGAACTCCACTCCCTTTTATAGCCTCTGTCCACCAATGACCTCCGGTCTGGACACTGCCACTGGAGTCAGGACACTGGCTCAGGGGTCTGATGGGACAACTATCTCTGATTTCCAAATAAAATGCACTTTCAGCATAAAAGCACAAAATCAAACACCTGAATCTCTGGAAAATTTTTAGACTACAACAGACCCCAAGCAGGTGCTGTTAGATAAGAACCACACGTTCATTTCTTAACCCTAAACTTAGAGGCTTTAAGTTGTCATCTGTTAGAATGGAGCATTAGGTTGTAGTGGAAGTGGATGACAAAGAGGTATCAACAGCAACTATAACAATATCGCACACAGTAGCCAGGGACTGGCTTGACTGCATTGCTAGACTTAGGAGCTCTACAGAGCCTTTTCTCAAGTTACTAACATACTGATATAAATTCTCTGCAGCTTGGCAATTGAATCTCATTGGAGCAACATCTACACTCGACAATAATATGCACAGGTCATCATCTTTTCTTGAAACTGTTTCAACCAAACCAGTGTTGTCATTCAAGTGCAAAGAGTTATGGAACATCATGGACTCAGTGTAACCTGCTGATCTCAATGGAGTCATTTTGCTGTAAGCAACAGAAAATTCGACCCACTGTTTCTGAGAGCTGGTTGTTAATACTTACATTTATGTCTGTCTTATGCATTTGAATATCTCCTTAAAGTTAAGGTTATGGTTCTGCTTCATTTTAGAGTTGGACTTCTTTCTCCCCACTTAGATGTTTAAGAGGCAGGTGTCCTAGTGCTGGAGGAGCCACTGGAGGAAATCTAAACCCTCTCCAATATCTCTAAAGAGGGCTGCATGACAGGCTTCTGGCAGCATTATTTCAGGAACGGAATTGAGTGGGATTTAAAAAGCCCTCCCACATATAAAGGATGCAAGAGGGACTCACTTTTGTACCTCATCACAGTGCTCTTGAGCAGGTGCTTCGCTCCCCCATTTCTGTTGTTGTGTGTGAAGAATTGAGTCATTGGCTGCGTAAACTCTGTGATCCTGCATGGATTTGCACCATGGAGTGTCTGACCTCCTTTGGAGTCATGCTGCAGGCTCTCCATGGGAAGCACCGTTGGGACTGCTGTGTCCAATTCCACAGAATTGCAAGCAACAGTGATGACGATGTGAGTGCAGAAAACCAAAGCCATCAAAAAGCTTCACTAAGCCTGAGCAACTCAGTACTGAAGATTGAACCTGCCAGAGGCCACACTGGGCCATGGGTAAAGACAGCAGATCAAAGCCTTTGTCCTCGGTTTTTGCAGTAGACAAAGAGCGTAAATTGTGTGTTATTACAGGGACTCGCAGCAGTGAGGGCTCTGGCAAGATTTTTAGGATCTCCTTGTGTTAGAGCATTTGAGAAGAGATCATTTTACAATGGAAAAAATACACGTTAATAACCCCAAGTCATTTCCTGTGGAAACTCAAGCACTGTTATGCTTAGATCTGAACTCTTTCTCCTCCACCTAAAAGACAGGATTATACAGTGAACAAAAAAAAATCATCCTTCTTCACCAGGCATGTGAGTACAAAGGAGCCAGAGCTGGCTCCCAGAGAGGTTTTTTGTTATTATACAACACAGCATCTGCAGAGCCCCACGCACTGCAAAGCTGGTGCCAACCAGCTGGCAGAGTCCTAACTTGAGGAGTGCTGGGCAGTGCCAGGGACAGCGGCAGCTTTGATTTGGCCATCTGAGTTACCTGCTCTGTCGCTGAAGAAGCTCTGAAAGTCACATGCTCAGTGCAGTGTTGCATTTGGTTCTTGGTTTGTTTTTAAAGACAGCAAGGCTTTTAGTCACGTTAAGTACCCCTTTCTACTGATGGAAAAATTACAGCTTTTGCAAACGTATCCTTTGAAGAAGGTTTACCTCTTCCTACAGTCCACACTCCACATGGAGGACTACGCAAAACCACTTATCAGCTCAACTCAACTTCCTGTTAAGAAGGGCTGCAGATACTGGGAACTCTCTTTTATTCCCTGCCTTCTGTAATATTTGTCTGTCTGCAAGGAGAAGTTACCTTCAGGTGAATAGTCTGTATTTCATAAGAGCACCACAAGAGGACCTGATGGGGAACAGCTGGCTGCTGCTAGGACAGTGCACCCTACTCAGAGCTGAGGGAAACTCCCACTTGGTTTTGGAGGAGCATTTGGTAGGAAAAGTCATCCTGGTTTTGTAAAATTATGTAAAACCTCTTGACAGATATGAGAAAAGTGTGAAAGGCCAAGGAATCTCCTTTTGCCAAATGAACACTTCCCAGTCAAGCCTTGTGGTCTGTGTCTGGGTCAGAGCTGACTTGAGCTTTTCTCTGGATTTCAGTGGGCTTTGGAGGAAGCTGGTGATTTAAAACCAAACAAGGACTCATATCCATTCCCCTGAACAGAGTTTCACACCAGAGCGGGGTCCAGTTTTGGGGATGTTTGAACTGAGCAGTGGTTCTGCCTTGGAGGCTGGCAATGCAGCATCCTTTTAATGAGGATTATTTAAAGCTCTTCTAGCAGCAAACACGCTTGGAGCATGGCAAAGCAGCACTGAGACCTCTCGTGTGGTGCACTGACTCCTTGCACAGCTCTCTGGATGAGGGCAGTTGCTGTGTGTGTGACAAACCTGCTTGCCCCTGCATGCTCATTTCTGTCCCTGTTATCTCCCTCCTCCTGTGGGTTTCTTCCTCCTGAGCTCCTCGGGGAGGCCCTTGGTGCAGGTGTCTGTTATGCAGCAAAGGAGATGATGCAGCAGCCCAGCAGAACCAGGCAAGAACTATTCCTGCTGCTAGTTCTATCTGTAAGCTGACTTTTGCCCACTGATTTTGGTGCCTCTGGGGAAGCCAAGAACCATTTGTTGTATTAGTATTCTAATATTTTTGTGGCTGTATTATTTGAGGGTATGTGTCAGAATCTATCACTGTCAGATGTTGCCGCTGAAAGGGGATTTCAGCCAGTGAAAACTCCAGCTGGGTGGATACTTCCATAGGCTTTAGGGAGAGCAATGAAGTCCTCATTGTTCCAGCTTTTCCACTCCCTTTGGACCAGGCTTTTCTCTACTTCGATCTGTGTTAGACTTGATTTCAAAAGCCTTGACCAAACAGAGCAGAGGATTTATGTTTCGTGCTCAACTTCCAGTCCTGAAATTACCTTCAAAACAACTCTTCCCCAGCCATTTTTCCACCCAGGGCTGTGGTGTCTGAGCCCCTGTAGGCTGCTAGCCGAGCTCCCTGGGCATAGAGCTGTGCTTAGACTATGCTTGGCAAAGCTGCACGATGCCATGGCCATGTGCCACCAGCTGCTGCTTGCTCCTTGGTCACAGTGACCTGGAGAGGTTTGTTCCCCAGGAAATCTCTCCTGTTGGATGGTGCATGATGAGGATAAATTGAAGAACCAGAGGGGAAGAGGAATAAAGGAACCGTGGGGATCTATTTGTTTATTGAAGAGGAAGTTTGACCCATTTTTAAATTTAATAGCAACTTGTAGACAATCAGAAAAATCAGTGTTCAGAGACTCAAAGACTTTTGAACTAAGCACTAGGAGCAGAGCCTTTTCCCCACTGGCTGCAGAATGCCAGGTACGTTTACAATTCTGTACTAATCAGCCTGGGATTAGAGCAGCATATTTATGTAAAAACACTAATACTTTTATAACTGAAGACAGCCTAGAGCTCAGGCCCCTACAGTTTGTCTAGAAAATGGAATATTTTACTTCCCTCCACTAATAGTATGGGGATTTTTTTGGTCTCCTGGCAGTTTGCATAAAAGCTCTGAAGTACGTGACACACGGCAAAGAGAACATCGTAATCTGCTGTGCCATATGAGCAGCTCACACTGTAGTGGGCACATTCCTGGCTCCACAGAGCTTTGCAGCCAAAAAGTGGTTCCTTGCTTCCTGATGGGAATTTGTGCTGTTGCTTTAACTGTCTGCAATAATTCATAAGCCTTTGCTCTCAAAACATGCAGTGCTAAGGCTTCCCTTAAATATAAAATGTACCTGGGATTGATAAATGGGGAGAGGGGTTGGTAATCCTGGGCACTGCTGTGATCTAGGCACCTCCAGAAGAGACACTGTGTTCACAGATGGGTTTGGTGTAGAGGATGTACTTCTAAGGGTCAGCTGTATTCACAGTCAGTTGCATTCACACAGCTTTGCCAAAGTAAGTGAAACCTCTTTTCTCTCATTTAGGACACTGGCACAGTACTAGTGTGGGACCCCAAGGATCTCCCCTACCTTCTGTCATCCTTCCCTCCCTAAGTTGGTCTCTGCTCCTGATGGTCAGGCATTGATTTGGTAATGATGGTCAGGATGAGTCCAGCAGTGTTGAAGCGAAGCTGTGAGGCCACACTGAACATCACAATCAAACAGTTCTTGTGAGCAGTAAGTGACAGAACTCCTCCAGTGACCTCTACAAGGCAAAGAGCGAGGCATGACAAAACAAGAGAGCAGATGATGTCAGTGCAATTGTTTATCAACCACAGGATTTATTATTTGCCACGAGCCATCAGCGAATCTTGGACCAGAAACAACTTCCATTAAAAATCTAACATTTTAAAGGAGAGGGGATTTATCTTCAGTGGATTATCTGGGACTGGGCTGAACAGGAGAAATGAAAGATAAACATCACTCTCACGGGGGAAGACTGGGGAGGAAGAGCTTGGCCAGTGCAGCTGAATGGCTCTGGGGGTTTTGTTCCTGGTGGTGGGAAGTGGAGAGAGATGGATAAAAAGGCTGTGAGAGCTTTGCTGAGGGGAGAGAAAACTCTGTGTGGGGAGTCACTGAACTCAAAGAACATGCTGCATCTCAGGGTTGTTTTTGTGCAGCCTTCTCACTCCATTAACAGTGGCTGCAGGATGCTCTGGGGTATGCTGGGGCCAGTGGCTCTGGGATCATCTTCCTCTCACTGAACTGTGAGCTCACACCTATCAGCAGGGAGGTTGGAAGGAGGTTGTGTCTTTGGTCTAAGAAGAACAGAAATTTGGGGTTGTAGATTCTGACTAGAGACACAGAGAGTTCATTCATCTCGAGAGATGCACCTGTGCTTGGGAGCAGGACCGTTGTATCAAGCATTAGCAAGAGTTGTACCTTCAGCTACAGGTAGAAATTAAAATAGCTCTTAAGTTGGCAAAACCAAGGCCAGAAGCCAGAGTGTGAGGTATTTGACTTAGCACAGAAAGGATGGGAGGTGCCTTTGGAATAAAGAATTGGACCTGATGGGTTTTCTCCACAGACACCAAATAGAGGGCAGGTGTTTTTGAAGTTAGTCCAGCACAGGGGCTGAGATTTCGCTGCCTTCCTCATGCTCAGCAGGCAAGTTTTACCTGTCAGCATCCGGGAAGATTTGGCTGCTGAGAAAGAGCCTTTCATTGTAAGCCAAAAAGCTTGGATGAGAGATAGGTCTTCTCTGCTTGGGTAATAATAAACTTTTCTGTTTCAGGGTTGGTGTGCAGAGAAAAACCAGACTCTCTTGGCAAAATTTCTAGTACGTAATTTATTATTGCCGGTGGGTGCATGGGGGCTCATGCCTCCACAAGCGTTCACACCAAACTCAGTAGAGGGTTCAGCTAATATAGTGGAAAGAATTACATATACATGAAATTAAACAATGCCAAATACAATATTCATAAACCTAGCACTGCCTTCCCCACTATAGTTCACCCTTTCAGGGTCCAGGCTGGTGAGCTGTGGGCTGGAGTATCTTCCCTGTGTGGGAAAAATGGCAGTTCTTCACTTCCCAAAGTGCTCTCTGTTTCCCCTATCCCTTTCTAACCTGCTCAGGAATGTCTCCCTGTTGGTACCATAACACTGAAAGATGGTCAGAAAGTATTTGACAGAACCATTGGGATTTGGGGTGAGTTTGAGAGTCTTTTCTTGGATGTTGGTAAAATGATAAATGCAAGCACTGACTGTTATCAATTCCTTGAGTCTTTATGCTGCCAGTGCCCCCAGGGTTGTTCTCTGCAGTGCCACTTTGAATTAGCACCAAAGGGAAGGAGCCTTTATGAATATAAGTCTACCAGAGAAGTGCTGAGACATTGGCTTCTGTTTGGCAGTTGTCCTTTGTCATCATTTGAAGGTGCCAACTCTGCTCAGCCCCTGAGTTGTCACAGCACTGCCACTCACCTGAAATTCCAACGCTCATTTCCAGAACGTCATGCAGCAATTGGGAGTTTGGAAGAAGCTGCTGCTTTACAAGTAGTGTAGCAAAGGCAGACCTCAGCAAAAGGAAGTGCCTCTCCCAGTCCCTGCAGTGGTCCTCCAATAGGCAATTTCATTACTCCCAAAGGGCCTGGCAATGTAAAGGTCTTTGCAAAGTGCCTAATGTGCTTTCAAAAGACTGTATCTTCTTTTTTTAAAAGGACTTAAATATGTAGGATCATACCTTTGATTGAAAAACACTCGGATTGAGGCACCAAAATAGTTTTGAGGGTCCAAAGTGTAAAAGGAATTTAGAGCACAACTCTCCAGTGCCTGTGCTCATCTCCCAGCTTCATGTTCAGTGCTCAGGCTCATTAGACAACCTCCACATGGCTGAAAAAAAAGCTGCCGAGGATAGGCAAGGAAAGGCGTTGAAAGTTATTGCCGTGATCCTGTCAGCAGTATGTTCTGACCTGTGGTAGATCCTTCTGTTCAGGCCGGTCAGCTGGGAAATGAGTTTTTATTTGCTGTCAGAGCTAGATCCGCTGCACGTGCTCACCTGGGAGTGCTTGGATGAGGAATCCCACCTTGGATCCTCACAGGATGAGCTTGAGGTACAGCGCTGACTAACTTCTTAGCAATCTGGTGGTCTTAAATGGCCTTGCATGTGCCAGCCAGCAGGAACAGAAATGCTTGTGGGGTTGTGTAGCATTAGAGAGCCTCAGAATTCTCAAATTAGACCCAAGACCATTTTGAAAAGGGGATTTAAGCATTTTTAAAGTGTTACTTTGTGTGTGTTACGTGCTATTTTTCTCTGGCAAGGAAAGCTCGCTGCACTGCATTATGCATTAGGCTCTTGAAAGCATAACCAGTAATGTAATTATTAGACTTGTATTTGCATCCACAACTAGGATGTATATGGCTAGGATGGTAATGTGTGTGAATTAAATACCAATTAATCATTTTAAAAAATGAGGTTTGAATCTGTAGAGCTTTCACAGCTGTAGTGAAACTACTCATTGCTTATGAAGCAGAAGTCAGGTGTGCTTTAATATGCAGCCCTAATCCTATATAAACACACTGTGCCAATTATTTTGAACAGATTTAATGTGTTCTTTATTCCTATTAACAAGCTACTGCTGAGTGACAGTCATTATGATGCATTTGACTACTTTTACATTACTGCACATTAATGCTCGCATGGGGCTGCCTCGGCTGTGCAAGTTCATTAAGTTTTACCCTGCAAGGTGGAGGGTTTACTCCTGCCTAATCCATCCAGGCAATGCAGGTAGGCTGCTGCAAACCTGTCATCTGTCTTTGTACAGTGTGAAGCTTTATGGCTCTAGCAGATGTCTGACACAGCTTTATTTGCAGGCTTCAGAGACACGGTGGAGGAGAATCAAAGTCTGCGTAGAGGGGAAAGCATTTGATGCTTCTGATTTAAGAAACATCCCGTGCTTCTGTTGCCAGAGACGGAAGCAGGCTTTGGAGTACGGTCTCTGCTGTAGGTTTCTGTGGCAAGCTTAGAGCAGTGCTATAGGTCTGTGGGGGGACAAGCCCAAGCTAAATTAGCTGGATATGCTGGCTGCTGCCTACTGTAAACTGATAATGAGCAAATGGGAAGGTTTGCAATGTGCAGCCAAGCAGGGCTAATTAGAGTGTTGCTTGGGCCGGGTGGGATTCATCCAGCACTCTATGGTGTGGGAAGTGTATCCCTCTTCCTGCACCCACTGGGATCTGCTGCACCGGACACCTCTGTCATTCACATGAGAAAGATTTTTCCTGCATCAAGGCCAGTACAGGACTAGGGCTGAGACACACACCTGGGAATTTCCCAAAACCCACCAGCCTTGGTTCCTGGAAGCATCCATGTTTTTGGGCTCTTGGTGCTCCTCTGCAAGGAGAGCAAAGCCAGCCGAGGTGCTGGGGAACAGGACACATGGAAGAAGAGCAGGAGGAATGAAGAAGGTAATTAAGAAGCAGCATGCTGTACAGTTAGGAATGGAGTAATGAGGCTTGGGGCAGCATTAGCACCTACCCCAGCAGCTTCCAAAAAGGGTCTGTGGCTCCTAAGGCATGTTCATCCCCACTGCCAGCACTACAGAATCCATGCCTTCAGCACTTGTGCTTAAACAGCTGCAAAACCCTCTGGTGAGGAGACTCCCCCTTTCCCCTTGGCTGGCTGATGCATTGAGATGACAGCTGATGACTGCCTCAGGGATGTGGTTAACCCCGGGCTTCCACCAGAACTCCCCTGGCTTGGGATGGGAGAAGCTGGGCCCTACAGCCAGCCGGTATGGGGTCCTTGGGGATTGCCAACTTTTCTTCCATTTGTTTTTTGTGAATTTTTTTAAGTTAAGAAATAATGAAGAAAAAAATCTGTTTTACTGGAACACTGTGAGTTCCTAAGTAGAAAGCTAGGTAGGGAGAGAATTCAAGGTTTTCCTGCAGCCTCTCTTGTGTATATGGACATTTCTTTAGTAGCACATGGACATTTCTTTCATGTAGTTTCAGTAGTTACTAAGTCCTTATGCATTTAGAAACGTCCCCAAAGCATACAATCCAGAACAGGGATCCAGCTTGTTAGGAATAAGTATATTTGTGCTTTGATGAACGATTTACCTTATTGAAATGTCTGTAACTTCTCCAGTTACCAGCTTGGATTCAGCTACTATAGGGTTAATTTTCACCAGAAGCTGGGGAGGGGGCACAACCAGGACAACTCAACAGAGTCAAACAAAGGAATATTCAAGACCATAGTTACTTGTGACACCATGGAAGGCTTCCATCACCCTTGGGATCATTAAGTCTTACTGTCCACTCCTCTGCTCACTTTGTTCATCCTCACTTTTAGGAATCAGGCTCCCCGATGTAATTCCCACAGCGATGCCTTGAATGGGTGATTTCAGTTCATTTGGTTTCATTCATAAACCAATCAGCCCAAATCATAGAGAGAACTAATGAAACAAAGTCCAATACTTCTCAAAAAGTTTCCCTAGGGTGTTGTCTGAGCTCAAGCTGTGCTGCACTCAGAGGACAATTTCTGTCTGTACCTCACTTGAGACTTCATCCAGAAGGGAAGAGAGTGCTAGTAATTATTCTAATTTTTCAAGTCAAGACGTGATCTGCAGGGTGGCTCTGTGCTTCCTTTAGAGTTCCTGAATCTTTCTTCTTTTCCTAATAACTAGGAATATGAAGGCTAGATATTCAGTTTCATGTTATTTTCCCTCTTAATCATGCTGCTTCAAATTTTCTATTCATAACAGCAACATTTATTGCTGTTCACTACCATGAAAACAAAAGCCATTTTACTCAAAGTTTCCTTTATGTAACCCTGAACGAAACTCATTCTGGGCGGTAGATTCAGGAGCAGCATTAAGTGCAATTTCTGAGTTCTAATTTACATTTCTAAGTGGTAGAAAGGTGAAAATTATGGGGGTCTCAAAAGAGTTGGCTGCTGTGGAAGCCAAACATAATTCTGCCTCCTCAGTATGTTTTTGGCTGTTAGAGATGTTAGTCTGGCTGTTTGCACGTAGTGATCACAAAATCGCAGGATGTTAGTGATTGGAAGGGACCTCCAAAGATCATCCACTCCAATCCCCCTGCCAGAGCACGATCCCCTATATCCAGTCACACAGGAACAGTCCAGGCGGGTTTGAAAAGTCACCAGAGAAGGAAACTCCACAACCCTCCGGGCAGCCTCTTCCAGTGCTCTGTCACCCTCACCATTATGTGGAACCTCCTCTGTTCCAGCTTACACCAGTTTCCCCTTGTCCTAGCATTGGGTGCCCCTGAGTAGAGCCTGGCTCCTTCCTCCTGACACCCACCCTTTCCATATTGATCAACAGTAATGAGGCCACTCCTCAGTCTCCTTTGTTCCAAGCTAAAGAGACCCAGCTCCCTCAGCCTTTCCTCATCAGGGAGATGTTCCACTCCCTTCATTGATCTGTGGCTCTGCACTGGACTCTCTCAAACTGTTCTGTGTCCTTCTGGAACTGAGGACCCCAGAACTGGACAGAATACTCCAGGTGTGGTCTCACCAGGGCAGAGTAGAGGGGAAGGAGAACCTCTCTTGATCTGCTAACCACTCAGCTTCTAATCCACCCCAGGATGCCGTTGGCCTTTTTGGCCACAAGGACACATCGCTGACTCATGGTTGTCCTGCTGGCTACCAGGATTCCCAGGTCTCTTCCTCCTACACTGCCCTCCAGCAGGTCAGCTCCCAGCCTATATGGGTACCTGGAGTAGTGATGTTGTAGTAAGAGTTATATTTCTGTATGTGTCAAACAGGTCAGTCTTTCCCTGACAGCAGGGTCCTCCTCTCTCCCATTAAAGCACAATGCTGGTGTGTGCTTCTGTCAGGTCCTGCCAGCTCATAGTACCTATTAGTCACTGCAGATTACTTTGCAGCAGTGTCTGCGTGGCTGTATCAGGAACCTTTAACCTTTGAGTCATTTGGTTGTTTGTGGCCCCAGCCAGTGCTAAGCCTGAGCTAATGGCTGTCCTGTGGCTCTTGGGGGCAAGTTCTGGGTGGATCTCAAACTGATTCCCAGAGACCAACCAAGCACCATAGCAAACCACCATTAGTTAAAGCTAATGGAGCTGGCTTGGAATTAAATTCATCATTGAGACCAAACTTGAAGCAAGTTTGTAAGTGAGGATGAGGAATGCACTTGTGGTGTTTCTTTTTGAAAGATAAATGGATGATTTTAAATGTCATCACAGGCTTCTCTCATTAGGCTAAATTCGCTCGAGAGTGCTTTTCTGTTCAGAAGAACATCATGTGGAATAGAAATTGCTCAGTCACAAAACGAGCTATAAAAAGGTTAATGATTTTAAGGCAAAGCTAGATATAAGCACTGATAACGTTATAAGCTGTGTTATTCCATTCTCTGCAGCAGGGCACATCTGCTTCTTTCATTTCAATGCAAGTTCTAGTCTCACAAGAGAGCTCTGGGTTTGGGTACTCGACTGTACTTTTCTGCTACATTTTTAAAAGGCCTTCAGCCTGGTACCAGCACTCAGGTGCTTATACCTTTGCCTTCTGGCTTTGTTTTGTGAACCTCACTGATTCCTCGGTGGAATTAATGGGTCTTTATCACTACTTTAAAGAAATCTTAACAGCCCTTTTCAGCAGCCTGGGTTCAAAACATCCTCTACTGCCTTTTTAGTCACTTTGTCTCAAAGGAGGTGGTGATAACCTGGACAAGGCAAAGAGTAGACTGTTACAGCAGTCTCCAGCCCTGATGAGCTAACGGGTGGGAGAGAAAACAAAAAGCAATACAAGAAATTTTGCATTAATTCTGCCCAGAAGTCTTTTTCATAAGGGTTTGTATTATATAGGGCTTGTATTGAGGGAACTGAGGCAGAAGAAAGGGATGTGACTTTGCCACGATTGTAAATAAACTGCAGTTTAGGGACAGGACTAGGGGGAATGGAACAAAGCTGGATGGGGAGATTTAGACTTCATGTGAGGAGGAAGTTCTTCACTGTGAGAGTGATGAGAGCCTGGAATGAGTTGCCCAGGGAGGTGGTTGGTTTCCCCATCCCTGGAGGTGTTTAAGGCTGGACTGGATGAAGCTCTGGCCAGCCTGATCTAGGGTGGGGTGTCCCTGCCCATGGAAGGGGGGTTGGAACTGGATGATCCTGTGGTTCCTTCCAACCCTGACTGATTCTGTGATTCTATAAGTTCTTCCCAGGAAGGGTGATGGGGTACTGAAGGGGGCTGCCCCAGAGGTTTGCAGAGTCTCCTCTTCTGGAGATGTTTGAAACCCTCCTGGACATGGTCTAGGTGATCCTGCTGTGGCAGGGGGATCAGACTGGATGATCTTTCCAGGTCCCTTCCAATCCCTGATGATTCTATGATTCTATGGTTCTCATTGCTCCATATTAAACAAGCCCTGTGCTGTTCAGCGTGGGGAGTTGTTTCAGGATAGATGGGTCCAACAACAGGACTCTGGCTTGTTCAAAACCCCCAACAAAAGATGGTGCAGTGGAGCTGTGGAGATGAACCAAGGCTGAGGCTGCTTTGGTGTTGGTGGCTTTTTCAGAGCAGGGATTGCCATGAGCAGGAAGGAAGAGTTTGCCGAAAATAAATTCAACACAGTGGAACACAGTGTTCCCCTCCGATGTGTTCTACAGCCAGAATAGCAACAGCATTTCTGCCAAGAAAGGGGCCTGCTGCAGGAACTGTTTGGCAAGGGGAAAAATACAACCAAATTTGTGCTGAGCAGCCTGACAGTGGGTGGCTGGATTGTGCAGTCTGACTGATATTCAAAACCCATTATCTCTTGCAAAGTGTCTCTGAATGAAACAGAATGGCAGAGCAGATCATCCTTTTTTTGTGGTTGTTTTTTTTCCTCTCCACCCCTTTCCAGAGGTCCCTGCATTCACATTCTTGAATCTGTAAGACTGGGATGACATAGCTTGTAATGAACCCCTCATCAGCCACCTGAGGGCAGGGCTAGAAAATGAGCTATTGCCATGTCAGAAATTCTGGGATTTGTTGAAACCTGGTCCTGGAAGGGAAGAGCCAGAAAGGAAGCTTAGGAAAAAGAGGAAAAATATTATATCCTCTCACTTCTCTGTGCTCTTCTGTGAGTGTAGTCATTTCTGGGAGAGGTATCAAGATTCACAGCTACTCTCAATGCTGCCATGTGGGATGAATGAGCTCCTGTGAATGGAAGAATCACCATCATGTAGAAATTGGTGTGGTTTTGCCTTGGAAAGAGTGATTACAGTTCAACTTTTCTGCCTGACTGCCTCCACCATTTCGTTACATACAAACAAGAATCATCTTCTAATTGGCTTCTGAATTGGGGAAATCTGGCTGATCAGTTCTCATGGGAGTAGCTTTGACCTCACAAGGTTGAGTTTGGATATTAGTTAAGATGTGTTTAAGATCTTGTCCCTCTTGTGGCTAGGGTTGGGTTATGGGACAAAGAAGTTGGAGCTGAGAGAAAAATGTTGTTGGTTGTAGCACTGTTCTTGTTGACTTGGGAAGCGTGTGCTGGAGCCCAGGAAAGGTGATAAACAAAGGCAGCCTGTGGAGATGTTTTGCATTCTGTTGCTTTTTCAAGTATCTCCCTACTTTGAAGCAGATTGTTTCTGTGATTAATCTTAGAAATGCAGTCTAGTGTGGAGCCAAAGGCTGGACTCCTCATTATCCAGCTCAGTAATGATACCAGTGTAACTGAACCCTCACAGAAATGACTAAGAAGAAATCGCAGATCATGTCTGACTATTTTCTGTACTGCTGCCTCTGAGCATTAAGGAGTCTGTGTGGACTAAAGGCTGGTATTGGGACACTTTGCTCCCTCTCTTCATTCAGGAGCTGAAAGCCATCCTGAAATTACTCTCGCAGCTTGCAAATGTTTATAACTGGGGGAATGCTCCCCAGCCACTATGACAGCAGAGTCCATGATTACAAGTGCTGATGTGAAACAGTTCTACAGAGTAAAAGAAACCCTGTTCGGCCCAAACATTTGCTCTTCTGCTACTTCCTTCTAGTGGCTGTTGTCAGAGGAGGGGAAGCTTGCTGGGTTTTCATCCTCTGACTTACTGTGTAGACTCAGACCAACTGCTTCCACCTCCTGCTCTTCCTAGAGCAGCTCCGAAACTGAAGCATACTTGTTGTAAATCCCCACTGCTGCTTTAGCAGTGCAAGTCCCGAGTTTTCCATTTTCTTTCTCTGGCTTTTGTTTCCTTTTACCTTTTAGATTTCTTCCTTTTTCCCCAAGGGAGTGCTTATGCTCTCAGATTAAAAACAGAACCTGGTTCAGTTTTCTTGAAGGTTAATTCATTGAAATACAGTTTGAGTATGCTTTATAATGCTATTTTCCTAAAAAAATTCAGTTACTTTACTGAAACCACATCATTCTGATGGAAAAATGTCTGGACATTAAAAGAAAAAGTCAACCACTGGCTAGTAGCTTCAGTCTGTAACTGTACGGTTTATGGAGTAAGGCCATTGGAGACAACCATGAATTTCTTAGTTTGAACTAAAGTTAATTAATGATAAGATTTTTTCTAGCTAGGGTATGAGACCTCCATGCACTACAATGTTTTAAACTACAGAAATATGAATGTTTAAACTGTAAAACTTGGTTGTCTTCAATTTTTTAATCACTGCAGTAAAGGAGCAGTGGAACTAGGTGTAAACTTGCTATAGTTTGTGGCAAAGTGTCCCCACACAGCTCAGCTGTAGCTTGTAGTTGTGGATAAAGCAGCTCGGTGGAGATGTGAACTGAAGGATTTCAGACGTTGTGTCTCAGTAGCTAGTCTCTCCATCACTGCAGGTTTCCAGACCACTGGCTGCAAACAGAGGTAAAAAGCCTGCAGTAAACGCTCGGCAGTGCGCCTGTTGGGTTGTGGTGTCCTGTGGTGCTCAAAGAATTTTGGTTTGGAAGGAAAAAGATGGCTATTTTGAAATTCCATCTTGTCATTTAGTGTTTGGGGCAGGCACTGGAGATGTGTTGTTAGAGGGATGCGAAGTCTCACCTCTCATCTCAATAAAAGCCACAATGGTCTCTGTTGCTTCCTCCAGCACTCTTCGTGCCTTTTGTTTCCTCCCTTCTGGGGCTCAAATTCCCTCTTGAGTGACAGGAATCTCTTATGTCTCCCTCTCCTTGCAAGCCTCCTGTGAATACAAACAGGTACCCACTTCCTCTTCAGCTCCATCCATCCTAGAATGCATCAAGAGAAGCATGGTTAGATCAAAAGAGGTTGTTTTCCCCCTTTACTCTGCTCTTGTGAGACCCCACCTTGAATTCTGAGTACGGTTTTGGTGCCCCCAATATCAGAAGGACATGGAGCTGTTGGAGTGAGTCCAGAGGAGGCCACAAGGATGATCCAAGGGCACCTTTGCTGTGAGGATAAGCCCAGGGAGCTGGGGTTGTTCAGCCCAGAGAAGAGAAGATTCGGGGTGGGGGGTGGGGTGTGTGTGTACCTTATAGCTGCCTTCCAACACATGAAGGGAACCTCCAGGAAGGCTGTCCCAAGGGAAAAAGAGATATCCCAAGCAGTAGGACAAGAAGAAATGGTTTGAAACTGAAGGCGAGGTTTGGACTAGGTCTTAGGAAGAAGCTTTTCACTGCAAGGGTTCAGAGACTCGAACTGATTGCCCAGAGAGGCTGTGGCTGCCCCCTCCCTGGAGCTGTTCAAGGCCAGGTTGGATCAGGCCTTGAGCAACCAAGGCTGGTTGAGAGGTGTTGCTGTCTGTGGCAGGGGTTGGAGTAGATGATCTCTCAGATCCCTTCCAACCTGAGCCAGTCTGGGATTCTATGATTTGGTGGCAGCACATGAAATAACACCTCAGTGCTGTGTCCTTTACATTTTTAAACAGCAGAAGAGGTGAATCATGAATCAGTGCAGCTGACAATGCAACATCTGGACTATTATAAAAGAGCATCATCCACATTGCTGCTCCTCAGGCATAGTGGCTGGTGTCTGGCAGCTTTGCAAACCCAGCAAAACAAGCCCAAGTCCTCAGCTGCAGATTTCTCACAGCAGTGTCATTCTACCCCCATGCTCTGCATTAAGTAACTGAGGAGAGAAAGTGGATTTAATTAGACTGCATGTAGATGTCCGTGGAAATAGATTTTAACATTTTGAAAATCAATTGGTAGAATCAATCTACAGTAAAGTCTTTGTAATGATTAAATATCATTTAGTCCTTCTTTGAGGACAACATGTTTGGCTCTTCAGCTGCTTGAACTCTTGCAGAGGCTTCCAGGAGAGGAAAAAATATCATAGCATCATAGAACTGTCTAGATATTAATTTTCTTGGTGAAGAGGGGATGCTGTCACACCTTTCTGCTCCAGCTCCCCAGTGTATGTTCTGATTAAAAAACCTGACCTTTCAAATCCCTCCAGATTTGTATAAATCATTAGGAAGAACATTAAGTGGTGGTTGTTTTTTGTTAATGCTTTCTCAGTTGCTGGAGTGATGTTTCCAAGCAGCTGCAGGCACAGAGGCCTCGTGGGTTGCTCATACTGTGAGAAGTCCTTCACCTCGATGTATTCACTAGCTCTTGATAGAGAAGCATGGATATTTCCTCTTCTGCAGTGATGGATTGTTTTTCAGCAAGCAATGCTGAAAGAGAGAAAACAGGAGGTCTTTCTCCCAGGGCTGTGTTGCTAAAGGGCAGATGAGAGCTAAAAGGGTTGCTGTGAATGTCTAAATCTGTCTTTAACTTGTTGTCCCTACCCTACGACACAGTTTGGAGACCTTGTCACAAACAAGCCCCATGCAGTGTGATGTCCAAAGCTGGACCCAAGGAGCGTCTTTTGAACAGACCCTGAGTTCCCTCACGCAGCCTATGCCAAGTGATGCAAAGGCAAGAAAAGACCTCCTTGCATCACCAAAGGGCGTGACCTTTGCTGGGGGGCACAAACTTCTAAGTGGTGCCAAAAGGTTCATGCCAACCCATTTTTTTTACTTGCAGCCCATGAGGAGTCGGACAAAACCCAAGGTAGATCTCAAGGCACATGCTGTCCCTCTGGTTGGTACTAGACTGGTGATGCTGGAAAAAGGGCAGCAGAGGAAGGACAACCTCCTGCCTGGCACAGCTCTCCAAGCAGCAGCCACTGGTGAGTGAAAGCTGGTCCTGACCATCTCATCTTGCACAGGGTACCTGAGTGTCCTGAGAAATGCAGCAGATGATGTCTGGAAGTGTAAAAGCAACTTGAGTATCTTGCTGAAGCAAGGAGTTGATCTAGTCCACCCTGACCTTCTCCCTGTGATAATTGTTCCAGGCTCTGGGGCCTGTCTGTTGGTGATGTTAGCAGGTAATTTGTAGTAATTTAACCAGTTATTTTAAAGACTATCCTTTAGTACTCTGAGCGATTCTTAAGGAGAAATTGTGCTGATTGCTGACTAGTGCAGTGAAAAGCTGTAACTTCTGGTAACGCTGAAAGTTACTTCTACTGATGATCTTAGGGAATTTTTCTCTGTCCCAATTAAAAGCCAGGACTTTCAGTACCATCACACCAGTGGTAGCTCCATGTGAATAAGTGTGGTGACGCAGCAGTTTACTCAGTATCCCAAATTTCTCCTGGATTTAGGTTTCATCTCTCTGTCACGTATCCTAAAAGGGAAGCAGTAACGTGGAAAGTGTAAAATTAGCATTTTGGAGTTTCAGGGAGATAAACCTAAACGTAGCACCAGCTTTGATGGTGGCCGTTGAAAGCCAAGAATCCGGACTATTTATTGGATTGAAATGTAAGCTTGTGACACTTCACGTGTTGCGTTGGTGGGCAAGTCGTGGGCTTGGAGCAGGTCCATGTGTTTGCACTCACAGGAAAGGAGAACTGCCAGCTACAGGCTTATCCTCTGTCCTGGTGAGTCAAAATGTGATGACAATAGAAACTGTGTTTCAGAAACAGAATGTTAGCACTTATGCTTTTCCCTGTCAGCAAAAAAGTGCTCTGGTTACTGAGAAGTATAGTCCTTTTGAGGTTAGAGCTCCTTAGGAATTTTTTTGAAGAAATATGATGTACATTTGCATGGATAAAAGTCCTTGTTAATTATTTTAAAGAGCTCTGCTCTATTGTTGCACAGTGGTGCACACAGACAGATGAGCGAGTAGCCTACATGATCTCCACTGATAGAGCTGAGAATGTTATGAGCTTTAATTGTCTTGATATTATTATTATTATTATTATTATTATTATAATTATTATTGTTATTGTTATTATCCAGCTCCTTCCTCTTGACAACTGTGTGTGTGCTCTGCCTGGAATTTAAATGGATGTTTTGGAAGTGGATGCTAGATGCTAGTGTTTCTAGACATTTATCACTCTCTACAGCTACCTGAAGGGAGGTTGTAGTCAGATGGAGGTCAGGCTCTTCTCCTAGGCAACCAGCAACAAGAGGGCAGAGCCTGAAGCTGCACTAGGGGAGGGTTAGGTTGGATGTCAGGAAGCCCTTCCTCATGGAAGGGGTGATCAGACCCTGGAATGGACTGCCCAGGGCAATGGTGGAGTCCCTATCCCTGGAGGCATTTAAGGACGGCCTAGTATGGCACTTAGCGCCCTGGTCTGGCGGATGTAATGATGTTAGGTCATGACCTGGGCTGGATGAGCTCAGAGGGCTTTTCCAGCCTCAGTTATTCTGTGATTCTTTGACATCTGTTGGAGAAATGTTCCATGATCATCAGGAGGGTGTGTTTCGATGGGGCAGGCATACTTGTTTTTAATCTTTCCACTCTAGCTGTTACCACAGTAGTTGAGAAAAACAGCAAAGAGTTGCTTAACTTCTCATTGTCCCTTCTGCTCTTTGTGGAATAATGAGAGAAACTGCCAGAGAAAGGGCTTCTATGAGCAGTGCATCTATAGCAACCTGCTAAGATGGGCTGCTCGATGGCATTATTTATTGGGGGCAACAAGTGTTCTAGATGGATACATTGATGGAAGGGTTGCTCTGGTAGGAAATCTTGAAGGGAGCAAAAAATCCATGCTAGGAGCACCCTGGAGTGAAGTTTGTTTATTTCCCAGCTCCCGAAATGCTTGCTGGGAGTTGGAAGAGCAGAGCACCCCCAGCTGAAGGTTAGAAAACCCTCCCTGTGGCTGCAGTGCAAAAGTAATTTAGAGAACCTGATAGATTCTGTCTGGCACCCTGGTATAGGTCATCCCTTGCTGCCATATGCTGTGCCTGCGGGAGGTGATTACTGTGTATTTAAAGCACTGTAGGGAGGTTTTTCTAATGCAGATGAGGCCAAAAACTAAATTTCAGGCTTTGCGCTGGACTGAGCCAGGTCCTTGTGTCTCCTGAGGACATAAGGTGGGGCCTCTGTGGAGACTGTGGTTGTTTATGACCGATATTTCTTTGCTATGATGTGCTATAGAGTGGATTTGTTTAGGATGAAAGGCACAGTAGGAATAGTTGAAGAGACAGGTAATTCTCACAGATCAGTGCTTACCGTAGGGGGAACACTACAATCGTCATACATCCATACACTGGTGATTTCTTAAATCCAATTCTCCCTCTGACCTAATGGACCATTTTTGATGGACGTGTTCTTTTTTAACAGCTCAAGGTGTCAAAATGACTTCTTGCTTCTCGTATTCCCATTCCCACCAGTGAGGTTCCTAGGAAATGGGTTAAACTGACTCTTTCCTAATAAGATTGGGGGAGGGAGGGGATATGAAAACAGGAATTACAATGCAACAGAATTGGTTTTAATCTGATATTGGTAAGTGGAAGAGTAGATTTAATAGTTTTGTTCTTGTGAGAAATCTTGTTCAGTTAGCTTTTAATTCACACTTCAGACTTGCCTGGATCAGTCTTTTCTTGGCGTAGCAGCTTTTTGTATAGTGACAGGATCAATAAGGTAAGAAAGTTTGGTCTGTGCTCCTGCTGTCTGCGTGCATCAGCGTCCAAAGGCAGAAGAATTGTCCTGAGATTCTGGCATTCTTGTTTCTAGGTGGCCAGTGTGAAAGGTCCTGAAAATCTGTTTGAAAATTCCCTTAGAAATCTGTTTTCTTTGAGGAGCTGCTTGCTCAGAAACCTGAGTATTCTGCAGGATCACAAATTTCCATCTCTGCTTTGCATGTGAATTTTTCACAGTAATTGATTTAGACAACATCATTATGACAGTATCATGATACCAAGACGAAAATTTCAATGTAAAATTCTCTTTGGGAAAGCTAAAATGGCACAATTTTAGTATTTTTCTCCTGCTACTTCAGGAGAAGCAGCTGAAGTTGCCTGAGCCTGGAAGTCTGTGTTTTCGGCTGTTCCCAAGTTTAAGGGCTGTCATCCGGAAATGTGCAGCACTGATACTAATTCCTCATTTCATTCCACATTGCAGACTACTCATCAAGAACTTACGGCAGATAGTGAGGATTGTCACTTGTTGGTCACAGCCAGCTGTTTTTGACATCAATATCTGTGGGTATCCGTCTTGTGCCTGGAGGAGCTCCAATGAGATGCCACTAAGAGAAGATTCTGTCTGACCAGAGAAAGGAACTATAAATACTGAAGCCAATAAGTACAGATTTTGCTGAAACTCTGCTTCTCTGAGTGCTTTGAGATTTGCGCAAAGAGCAGGTGGAATTTACACTGGGCCAGCTTTGCTTTTCATACCTGAAGGTGCTGTGATGGCCTTAGTCTGTCGCAGCATGCGGAGCTGTCCACTCCCTTGTCCTTCCATTCCTGCAGAGAGAGGATCTGTGCCTAAACTTCTTTTATTTGAAAGTAATCTGTTTCTCTTTCTTCCACTAGTTAGGGACCCCTGTTTGGGGAGCAAAACATCTTTTAGAACATCTGTTCTGGAGGGATCTTGCTGTGAAGCCATCAGGAGTTACCTAGCTCAGTGCTTCACTCCTGTATTAAAATTCACTCTGGAACTGAAGGGAAAGTATACCCCATCCCTTGGTTTTCTGCAGAATCCCAGTGTGCTGTTGTTACCAGTGCTTTTCCCTAGGGAACCTTCAGTACAGGCTGTGGGTGAAGACTGTCACAGATTGAGTTAGAGCAGGAAGGCAGAGGTGTAGGAGTAGCATCTGTAAGAAGCCCTACATCCCCTTTGCACGTTCCTCACCTATCGAAACACCAGCTTTTGCAGAAATTGCTGATTCCCATTGACTCTCTCTGCTGCTATTGACACTGATGCACACCATGGGTCTATAGAAACGCATGAATGTTCTTCAGTGCATGATCACAGGATCACAGAATCACTGTGGCTGGAATGATGAGGCAACAAACTCACCCTTTTTCCTGGGGTCTTTGGTATCACTGTGGTTCTTATGATGTCTTAGTACAAAAACATTTTACTAGAGGGTATGCAGAGTTCATTTTTTGTTGTGCTTTTGAAGTGTGAACTGGTCCATCCCAGACTGCATTTCACTCTTGCTGCTAGTCCCACTGTAAAGACAGCTTGAAATTTGCAGCTGGAATGGAGAATGGGGAAAAGTTTTCTGTGAGTACTGGTGCAAACAGAGATTTGTGTGTTCTGGAAGAAGTTTAGGGATTCTGATTCCTAAAGAAAAAAATAAATTCCTCTGGCAGCCTATGCTCCCAGGCTGCTGGCAGAGGCAGGAGGCAGCACACCCAGGACAGATTACTTGTTATCACAGCTTTTGCTTTCCCTGTCTGAAGCTATCCAGACTTGCAGCCCCAAAGGAAAAGAAGCAGAATGTTCAAATGAAATCAAAGTGTTCTGATCATTAATAGTGTGTACCTCCTACTTAAAATGACACACTGTCCCAACCGCCAGAAAAATGGCTTAGCTTCCCCATTTTTTTTCCGATAAGAAAATGAATCTCTCATAACCATATGCCCTGCCCACATCATCTTTCTGACAGTTCCCCCTCTAAGTTTTGAATGCCTTGGCCAATTTCAGCCCAAGTGAAGGAAATTTCAGCAATGCAAGAGTGGTAAAAATAGGCAGCAGTTGAGGAAGACCCAATTAGAGGACCCACAGAGGGGAAGAAGGTGCAAATCCAGGCTTGTGTTAGGCTTGAAGGCATCAACAAATGATGTAGGTGTTGCAAATCCCCGCAGCTATGGAAAAACTTCAGTAGGAGTTTGTTGCAACAGAAAGCACAAAAGACTAACTGGCACATGGGCAAGGACTCAGTCATCTTTGGATTCTCTGGTGTGTAGTAAGGAGGATCCTGGCAGAGCAGCTGCAGCTGTATCATTGTTCTCAGATCTCTCTCCATTGCACATCAGTATCTATACTCTTACAGTAAATAAGTTATTCTCCAAACAATACCTATCTGCTTAGTTTCTTCTCCTTAGCACTACTTCTTAGCCCTCTGCTTATGCTGCTCCCAGCCTGTTCAGCTCACTAATTGCATTACTTCCTGTACTATGGCTGTATCTTCTGAATCAATGCTCCAGCAGTATGAAATCAGAGAAGAGTAAGCACGTACATATGACTAAAGACTTGCTCTAGTGCCTGAAGATATCTCAGAATTGCTTGCCTGTATGCATTCCTACAACCCATAGGATGTGTGTAACAGCTATGCTCTGGACAGTTTGACCTGTGTGGTTATGCGAACTGACTGTTATCTTTAGTTGTACTCTTCAGTTCTTGCCCTGGCTCTTCTGTGAGATAAAAGAATCACTGGCATGAAACAAATGATTAAGGATGAAAATTGGGAGATCTTGTATTCATGAAGTTCATGATGTTCCTGGGTTTAGTGCTGCGTCAGTCAGCTAAGGATCAACTTGTATGCATCTGCAAGAGTAGGGGAAATATAAATCACCATGTACAGTGATCATCAGAGAGGGGTAGATGCAGCCATGTGAAGCATTGACTCTTTCCTGCCTTTTGGTCACAGTGTACCTGAGCAGACCACTCCTCAGTTTAAGGACATAAAATACAGGTAGAAAATATTCCCATGTCTTTGCTTAAAAACTGATGCCTTGTAGTTTCACTTGATGTTCTTTATTGATATGCATGAGATGGTGAAGTAGTGGTTTGACATGAAGTTATCCTGTCTATATCCTTCATCTGTGAGCTTTCAAATGCTGGAAGAATGGAAGGTTCTACTGCTGTGGATATCTGACCACCAGCCTGTGGTCTGACAGACATTTTCAGATAGGGGTGGCTTTAACCTGCTGCCAGGCAGTCAGGAAAGATTTGTTCCCTCATCACCTATACCACATCTTCTTCTCCCCAGGGGCTGGGTGGGATATGAGGTAGCAGCAGCATGAGGAGGCTTCCTAGCACTTGTAGTCAGTGCTATACCAAAGAACTTTCACAATCCATTTCCTTTGCCTGATGCTCTTTAGGGAATACCCTGTCTTCCTGCAGACAGGCAGATTTGAGATGTGGTGAGGGATTAGCTCTACTCAGATGCCGTGTTTGCATTCTACAGAAACCACACTAGTGTCCTCTAACTGCATTTGCAAATCACCCACAAGGAATAGGAAACATACATTTATTCCAAGTAGGGCAGAGACCCACACACTGATTCTGGTTCACAAGCTAAAAGCTCTGTTCGCTCAGTGTTTGATGCCCAATGAAGTCCCTGCGGTCATCGTGGAAAAATTGGGACATTGAGATGTTGCGGCAACCTCAGAAAGTCATTGATTCTCTAATTGAGACTTTAATCAAAGGAGCATGAGGAAGCTTCAATTCTCTCCTTGCCCTCACAACAAAGAAGGATGCTAACTGCCAGAAGAATGTTCTAATGATTGTATCGGGCTGGTCTCTTAGACTGAGACAAGCGCTTTAGAGGGAATTATGATAATGATGTGATCATTGTCTGGGCTGGCTTAATGAGTTTCGCGGCTGTTGCAATATTAAATACTTCGCACTTAAGACAAATACCTCCTGTTCCATTCCAGAAAGATCAGAAAAAGCTGCTGGAGCTTTTGCTTTTGTGCTGGATACATCACATGGAGTTCTCCGCGCTGCCAATTAACTGCTCGTTTGGACAATGCAGTCCTCTGTGGATTTGGCAGCTTTGGTGCTTTAACATAAACACCAGAACAGGCTCCTGGAGGCTCTGCTCTGCTCCAAATCATAAATTATATGAAGATTTGACATATAAGAGAGGTGGGAAAGTGGCTGCAGTGTGCATTATGTGAATGTATGAGTACAGAAAAGCAAGTTGAGAACGTCCAGAGAAAGAGAGTTCTGTGTCAGCCTTGCATAATTCATCTGGGAGTTGAGCCACGTTGCAAAGACTAAGCCAATGTGCAGTGCATAGGGAAGAAGTGGGGATGCTCTGTGAGAGACCCTGGCCCTGGTCTGGTTATGTTAAGCATCTCCAGTTGTGTCGTTATATGGCAGAGGTGGCCCCTAGGACACTTCTATCAATGCTGCTGGTTTGCCTTCTCTTTGCAGTGGGGAATGAGAGCTTTGGGAATAACTTTGGTATCTTGCAGAGTTCAGGGAGAGGCAAGTGGCAAGTGGTGATGGAGAAAGCTTGGATGGCTTTGCTGGAAAGATGTTTTTTACCAGTCCTTGACCAGCAGAGCATCACAGGGTCTGCTGAAAATGCCAGGCAGGGGACAGAAAATGCATGAAGCTGAGGAAGTAAAAATGTAATGTAGTTTCTTGTTTGAAAATAAAATAGTTACGCAACTCAGGTGGAGGAAAGAGTCTTTGTGTCTTGAATAGTTTTAAACTAGGATTGCTGGGGTCATTATAAACTTTGTGGTTTAACTACACAATAGGCTGCAGAATGAGGTATCTCCTGTTGTTGTGGCCCATCTTGAATGGGAGCATTTTGGCTCACGTCTGCCAGCCTGGGACTTGTCTGCAGCACTGTTTTTCACTTTACAGGTGCTCTCATGCTCTGTTGTTACAGTGTAAAGAGGCCAGGTCAGGATGGAGAAGAGCATCGTTGGGAATTAAAATTTTTATACTGGAAATCTGAAATGATTTTCCAGGCTGTTGAGATGTCATTACTTTTAGTGCTTAGTCACGGTGCCGTGTATATTCTGTTAATCCCTAACAAAGGTTAATTCAGACATCCCTGAGTTCTGCTGGGAGGTATGAGTAAATAAGAACTACTTACAATTTCTGGTCTGGTAAGAGAAGTTGTCATTGTGCCCTCCTCACTAAAAACTCATTCACAGTCTCTGAAAATTTTGAATTAAACCAAGCTTGAAGACACTTGCCTACAGCATGAAAGATATAGAAGTTATTAGCCATTCATATGCTTTGTGGTGTGGTTTGCCTGATAAAGATATTAAAGTGTTAGGGAAAATGCAAGAAGTCAGGGCTCTGCAGTAGACCATAACTCAGTTTGGAGAGTCCCACGAACAGAGTGACAATGGGGTGATTCACAGCATGTGTCTGACTAGACGCACAGCTTTGCTTCACACCAGAAACAAATGTCAGGGCTCATCAGTACCTGGGTAGAGATCCAGGCATGAAAGCTGTTACTACTTTGCAGAGATCTGGCACATGGGGTTTATTGATGTGTTCAGGTGTTTACTCTTATCCCACCATCTCCGCTTGGAAATGTGGCAGGAGATGCAGAAAATAAATAATGATGCGTTACGTGGAGCAAATGTTCTGCTTTTTTCATTTAGTCAATTAAGATGCTGTTTGTAAGGACAAGATGTTTGTTCTAGACAAACTGATATATGAAGTCAAGCCAGGGCTGCATTTTCCAGGAACAAACAGTCCCGTGGAATGCAAACGCACCGTTTGGAGCCGGGAGAAATGTCAAATGCAAGTAGGTTTTGTAAAATCTCTCTGGTTTCTCAGAGCTGAATATTAATGCCCGTGCTTTGCTTTTTCACTGTCAACTCAGGGAGCTATTAAATTACTGAAAAGAAATCCATCCCTTCAACAAAGATGCCGGAGTGAGTCATGTGCATTTAGAAATATAAAGGATGTCATGATGGTTGGGTTTTGGCCATTAGAAGCCACTTCACTGTTTCCCTGTGGTTTTCTTTTAAAAGCACACATCACTTGTGCAACGTCAGCAGTGCACAAGCCTGCCCCACTCTTGCTTGTCTCAGTATTAAACCCTAACCTTTTTGTGAACCTTTTAGCTTGCAGAGGTGCAGAGGTATGCGGATGTGAATATAGCTGATCAGAACAGAACTATGCAGGGTAACCTATGCAGGGCAATATCAAACACAGCACCTTTTCACACACATGTGGCTTCCACAAAACTGTAGTAGCTAAACCCTGCGTAGCTACTGCCTAAAAGCTCAACCAATAGACTGAAAACTGGCTAATCAGGAAAAGAAACGGCTCCCACAGTTCTGAAGTGATAAACCCCTGCTTGCTGGGCTCTCCAGTGGCTGGAAGAGGAGTGCCTCTCTCTATAACTCTCTGAAAGGGCATTGTAGGGAGGTAGATGCTGGCCTTTTCTCACAAGCGAACCATGATAGGACTCGAGGGAATGGCCTAAAGCTACATCCAGGGAGTTTTAGGCTGGACAATAGGAAATATTTTTTCTGTGAAACAGTTGTAAAGGAATAGAATGGGCTGCCCATGGAGGGGGTTGAGCCACCATCCCTTGGTGTGTTTAAAAGTTGTATCAATGAGGTGCTTAGAGATCTGTTTTAGGGGTGATAAAAACAAAGGTTAGACTTGATGATCTTAAAGGTCTCTTCCAATCTATGTGATTCTGTGATTCAGATGATGGCCACACTGACCCTGTCTGTTCCTGCTTACTCAGACAGACTGCAGATTTCCTTCTTCAGATGTACAACCCTAATGAAAACCTTCTAGCTTCCAACTGTGGGGACACATCCTGAAGCTGCAGGTACTCTAGTAGCTCATTTTTGGGCTCTCTAGCCAGGATAGGATTAAACTCCTGACTTTCTTCTCTCTCCCATCAACCTTTTGAAAATTGGTTTAAGATGCTACTTTCTGAAACTCTCCAGAGGGATGCAAAGAAAGGAATGCTGCATTGGTTTGAATAAAGCAGCTTTTTCCAAAGGAAAAAAGCTTGGAAAAATGTGCTTTTCAGAATAGCAAAGGAATGATTCCTAACAATTTCAACCCGGAGTGACTCCTGGTGAGCTCCCTGACTTTGATAACTTGGGAGGCCAGAGCAAATGAGTACAACAGCAGTCTCATCTCTTGTAGCTGGTGAAGGCAGAAGCAGATTTGGCCTTGTTATGTGACATTTAGAAGCACAACACTATGTCATTTGCTGCTTATCTGGCCTGGAGGGAATTCAAGGGTGAGGTGTCTTGGCTTGAGTGAGACTGATTTGTTTTGGTTTTGGATGAACAATAAATAATTTTTCATCATGACATTTGGCCCTTGGAGATCCTTCCTCAAATGACTGATGTAGGTTTGTAAACACACAGAGCTGGTCTGGGCTTGCAGCTGCCACTTAACCTGGCCCTGGAACAGTCAAGTGAAGAGAGATGCCTGAGGTGGACACCCTTTTGCTCATCCCTTGCAGGCAGATGGTCAAGACAACGACTGCATATCATTTATTTTGGTGTAGCCTGTCTCATTAGACTTGTGGGATGTAGAGAGAAAACAGGTTGGAGAAAGACAGACCAAATACCTTTAACATTGAACCCACTCATGTCCAGAATGAAGCTTTGGCCAGTTATGTAGCTGTAACTGTCCTAATCATGTAAGTAATTTGTACTAGGGTACATTTCATAAGCGATGAGTTCACCTGCCAGCATGTTGTTGTAAATTCATTCCACCATTAACCACATTGTTTGGAGGAAAGGATGCTGAGAGGAGACCTTACTGCTCTTTACAGCTACCTGAAAAGAGGCTGTGGAGAGGTGGGGATTGGTCTCTTCTCCCAAACTACCAGTGATAGAAAGGGAGGAAATCAGGTCAAGTTGTGTCAAGGAAGGTTTAGATTAGCCATTAGTAAAAGATTCTTCACTGGAAGAGTGGTGAAGTACTCAAAAAGGACTGCCCGGGGATAGGGTGGGGCTGACATCCATGGAGGGGTTCAAAAAACTACTAGGTGTGGCCCAGGGGGACAGGGTTTAGTGGGCAGTGTGGGCTCAGGTTAGCGGTTTGACTGGATGATCTTGGAAATCTCTTTCAACTTTAATGATTCTGTAATTCTGTGAATGGAAATGTCCATTTGCTTTAGCAGGGTCTGGAATGTCATATGTGCCATAAATGCAAGATTAGGTGTTTGAGTAAATTAAGAAGACGGCTTTGTGGGATATTTTGGTTGGATGCTCCAGGACTGAGGGCTGACGTACAGCAGCCAGGAGGAGTTTGCCTGAGAGGTGTTTTGGGTTTCATCAGCCTAAGGTGATGCATCAGCTATGCCCTGTGCTCTGCTTGTCTGAGTAAATGAAATGACAAAATATCACTCAGTGGTGAGGAGACAGCGTGTGGCTCCATGCTTGGCCCTGTAGCAGGTGCTGGCTAGCTGTTTTCAGCTCTTAGGAATATTTAAACAAAGAAATTTCATACTTATGACACAGGCAGTGAGCAGGAAACAGGACACTTTATTTTCTTTTAATTTTGGCAAAGCAACGGTGTCACATGCCAACGTGGCATGAAATTGCACTTTGAATTTTTAAAAAATTAAACACAACAATTCTATACTAAAATCTGGGGAAACTTCAAGATAGTGAAGTGAGAAGTGTAAATTTCAAGCACCCCATAGCTTAGAAGGCTATAAGGTATTCAAGTAGCACCTAAAGGCTTTCAGTGTACGGAGTCTTCTCTTACATTAGCATATTGTCTTATGGCTTAACTTGCTGATATAAATTCCCTCCAGGCTGATAAGAGGATGATGCCTCAGCCTAGAAATATCTGCTCTTTATTCACTTTATAGGTTTGAGGCAGTGAGAAAGCTTAGCCATGTTTAACAACTTCTGGGCTTAACAGTTGCCCCATAGGAAGAGTAATCTCTGTACTGGCCATAAAGCTGTGCTGATGTTTGCTTTCCTGTTGAGCCTTTACTCAAATCCTATTTGTAGTCTTAAGTTGCTGCAATCCTACTGAGGATTCTTCTACAGTCGTAGAAAATCTGCCACAAGGTTCATACAATAGGGTAAGGGTTTCCTGGAATGATCAGCTTAGATCTGGACCTAACAAAATCTGGGGGATGCTGTCAGTGTCTCTAGAGGAAGCAGAGCTGGGAAAGGCTTGTGGCAGCTGCTGCTAATTTTGGGTCAGCATGCACCCCATCTTCGGTGACTGGTCAGCCTTGCTGTCTGAGAGAAATCTGGGCACCTGCTATAGCTGGAACTGTTTGTGTGACCAGCTTTTTGCCTTGAATGAACTTCATAGCTGCTTGATCATCGTGATCCTAAGGAAAAAGTAAAACGATTCTTTATATGCTTCCTTTGCACTTCTAGGTGTGAAAAGCAGCCTTGGATGAGTCAGATCTGTCTTGAAATCATCTTCACATCAAGCCAGTTCACATGTTCTGTCAGATTCTCTAGTGATGATGTTGGAGCAAG
Source organism: Upupa epops (assembly GCA_013397515.1). Classification (NCBI taxonomy): domain Eukaryota; kingdom Metazoa; phylum Chordata; class Aves; order Bucerotiformes; family Upupidae; genus Upupa; species Upupa epops. The sequence continues at coordinate 19,554 of VZRI01006511.1, read as the reverse complement.
TGAAGCTCAGTGATGCCCAAGGACTGAGTCACTTGTTTGTCAGTCTCAGTATTTCTGACTCCCCAATGACACTGAGAGGACATCACTGCTTTGTGCCTTGGGTGGCTAGTATTTTGCTTTGGCATAAGATTATGGTGCTCTGCACAGCCTTGTATTTATACTGCAAAACAAAGAGCTTCTCATACTAAAAGGACCTTGTGTTATATAATTTTTTTAATGTCCATGTTCTGTATTTGCTCTGAAAAGAATGACTGAAGAGCAGGTGGTTGCTTATGGAGAATCATAGAATCATTAGAGATTGCAATGGACCTCGAAAGTCCATCCAGTCCAATCCCCCTGCCACAGCAGGATCACCTAGACCAAATTGCACAGGAACAGATCCAGGCAGGTCTTGAACGTTTCCAGAGAGGGAGACTCCACAACCCCCCCTTGGGCAGCCTGTTCCAATGCTCCAGTAACCTCCCTGGGAAGAAGTTCCTCCTGATATTTATATGGAACCTCTTGTGTTCCAGATTGCACCCATTGGCCCTTGTCCTATCACCAGATGACCTTGAGAAGAGCCTGGCTCCATCCTCCTGACACCCACCCCTCACATAGTTATAGACATGAATGAGGTCACCCCTCAGCCTCCTCTTCTCCAAACTCAAGAGACCCAGCTCCCCCAGCCTTTCCTCATAGGGAACTTTTCTACTTCCTTCACCATCTTTGTTGCTCTATGCTGGACACCCTCCAGCAGCTCTGTGTCCTTCTTGACCTGAGGGGCCCAGAACTGGACACAACACTCCAGATGTGGTCTGACTACTGCAGAGTAGTGGGG
>VZRI01006511.1:0-18544 GCA_013397515.1 Upupa epops | reverse complement strand
TGGGGTGTCAGCGACACCACCCAGCTTTGTGTCATCAGCAAACTTGCTGACAGTGCACCCTAATCCCTCAGCCAAGTCATTAATGAAGAGATTGAAGAGGACTGGTCCCAGTACTGATCCTTGGGGGACCCCACTAGATACAAGTCTCCAACTCTGTCCCATTGACCACTGCTCTCTGGCTTCTATTCTGCGCCAGTTCATGATCCACCTCATTACCCAATCCTCCAGTCCACACTGCCTCAGTTTGGCCGCAAAAAATGCTATGTGGGAATGTGTCAGATGCCTTACTGAAGTCAAGATAGACCACATCCACTGCTCTGCCATCATCTTTCCACCCAGTTATGCCCTCATAAAAGGCTGCTAGGTTGGTCAAGCATGACTTCCCCTTGGTGAAGCCATGCTGACTATCCCTAATGACCCTCTTGTCCCTGACGTGCCTAGAGACAGCATCCAGGACAAATTGTTCCATCACTTTTCCTGGGATGGAGGTGAGGCTGACCGGTCTATAGTTATCTGGATCCTCCTTCTTACCCTTCTTGAAGATTGGAGTGACATTTGCTAACCTCCAGTCCCTAGGCACCTCTCCTGATGCCCGTAACTTAGAAAAGATAACGGAGAAGTTGTTAAAGTTTCTAAGTACCTGTGGACATGCTCTGAACCTCAGTAACAGTGTGTGCTCTGCCTAGATGTGCTATTGGCCCATTTTGAGGGACATCTCTAGCCCACCTTTGTCCCACTTTCCCTTTCCTCGTTACTGCTGGGAAGGCAGCATGTAGCACTTGGCTGAATTAGGGCTGTTGGCAAGTTCTGATAGAATACTGGATTGTTTATTTTAGAAAATAATCCCTATCCCCAGACTCTTCTACCTTCTCAGACAACTGAGAGCAAGCTAGTTTTGTCCAAATATCAGCTGTTGTAGGGTTTGGCTGAAAGGTGTTAATTTTCTATGCTTTATTTCCAAAAGTAACTTTGGGTAATAGGAACCAGAAAAATAAGATTATTATAGTGTTTTTATCTGTAATGAAGACATTATTCATGTGAAGAGGATGTCTGTTGGATCTAATGTGGACATTTAGGAGTTAGAGCTTGGATAAACACTTGCCCCGTTCTTTGTCTCTACAGGGATGACTTGGAGAGGTGTTTACATTGCCTTGGTGTTGTCATTGCACAGGAAAATGTGAAGAGATCTGGCATAACACTCTACCTAGTAAAGTCTGAATGTTTGCAGTGTTGATGTCTGCATCAGGGTGACTGTTCAGATATCCTGAATTGGAGACAAGGGCACTTGTTGTACTCAATTAATCTCACTCTGAATAGATTTGGTGGCGATGTACATACAGCAATCATTTGAAGCTTGCAGAAGCCCATGTCACGTAGGGCAACCCAACAATACAAACCTCTCTTTTGTTCCTCTTCATTCACAGAATTTCATTTTTCTTCATCTCCTGTCAGTTGTTTGATGTCCTTGGATGATGCAGGGTGGGGAGGGGGGCACGAAATGGCTGCTGGGAGGTTGCTGCAGCTCCAGATGCTGTTATTATTTTGCTGGATTTTGGATAAATTCTTTGCTGTGCCTCAGTCTCTCTGCTGTAAACTGATGATGTTTGCCACCACCAAGAAGTGCTTTAATTTCTAGAGGCAAAAGACTAGGAATAAATTGTTTTTATTAAGCTGTTACACAGTGTATCCTCTTCTTTCTTATTTTCCAACATCTGCAGTTCCTGTTTTTATGTTTCCTTCATTTTCTGCTTGTTCTATTTTTTCACTCAGACGCAAAGCAAGACCCCAAGGTGCAATTTTCAAATGGCATTCAGAGGGGAAGGGGTTAATTTGACATAGTTTTGGAACATAAATTGGGCTAAGCAAGGCCTGAGTAACACATTCAACCTCTGACTGACCTTCAGTTGCTTTCCAACAGCCTCACAGGTCTTATTGAGTAAATACCGTAGGCACTAATTTTCCCAGCAATATGCACACGTTGTTGCCATCAATATTTAAAAGCAGCTACTATTTCCTAAGCAGGCTCCTCGGTTAACTGTGCGTTTCTGGTAAGCTGGCTGAATAAAGGCAGAGTGTGATCACTGTTATGTAGCAGCTGCAGGCTTGAGTATGGGGGAAAGGGCAGAAATAATTAGTCGTGGGTAGTTTATAATTACCTGGGTAGCCTGGTCTTGTGCAATGTAATGCTCAACGCCTGTGATGGAAGTAAAGTGACCTGGATAGGCTGACATGCAGAGCATCTCCATCACCAGATCTCTGAAAAGCTGAGCTCCTTCTAAAGTTTAAATCCTGGCTGATGGAAACCCTGCATGAGTCTTACTGGGGGAGCTGAGTGCTGTAGGCAGCAGTTACACTAGGGGTCACTTCACTGGCTTTCCTAGTTGATTAACCTGGCAGGGCTTTATGCTAATGGTTGGAGTTTTGCAAAACAGTGTTCTCTCATTTTGGCAGCTGGAGGCATTCTGGGCTGTAATGTAAACGTCTGTTTAATAATCAGAATTGTATTTTTTGGTCAATGAATCCGATTAATATTTGACAGGAGGTAGAATCCCCTATTTCTGGCAGGCCTATTTAGGCTGGGGCATTTTAATTTAAATTTCCATCATTAGAACAGTAAATCGGGAGGAAACGTGAGGTTTAAGTATGCTAGTTGCTAGGATGTTACTCATCTTGAAGAGGTGGAGTTAATGTGTAACACACTTTTAGTTCTATGAGAGACCTGATGGTTGTAAGGGTTTGCAATTTGCTTATTGGTGCTGAACGGCGTTCAGCCGTTTATTCGAAGTGTGTGCCATCTAGATGAGACTTCTTCAGCCTCAGCCATTAATGCATCTAAAATTCTCTTCTTAAGTGTATTTGAAGATCTTGTAGCTCTTTTTGTTAGCTAGATGGCACATGTGTTGACCACACACGGTGACTCGAGGGTTCTGCATTGCATGCAGCCCCTGTGCTAGCTCAGTTGCCGTCCAAATACTATTGATTTCTGCTGAGATGCAGGGATTGTTGCCTAAACAAAGTTTTCGGTGACATGTTCCATATTTTGAGTGCTTGAAAGGGGCCTCTAAGAAGGCTGGGGAAGACTGTTCACAAAGGCAGGGAACAATAGGATGAGGGAACAGATAAAGGGTGGACATGAGGAAGAAGTTCTTTATTAACTCTCATCCCTGGAGCCATTCAAGGTCAGGCTGGCTGGGTCTCTGGGCAATCAGTTCTAGTCCCTGCTTGTTGTAGGGGGGTTGAGCTAGATGGCCTTTGTAGGTCCCTTCCAATCCAATCCATTCTATGAGTCTATCTTGTGGTGTCTTTTTGCTGATGTTCCTTCAGTCTGCAATGGATACTCACAAGCACTCAGGTTAGTCCCTGAACCTTCTTGCAGGCAATGGAGAGATGTGGGGATCACTGTGGGTGCATTCAGGGTGCCTAAAATATGTTCAGTGGATGCAGTTCTGAGCATAAAAAATCCAGAGCACTGAAAGTTAGTATCACAATGAGCATGTGCTGGGAGCCAACTTACGGTTCTTGTGTTTTATGTCTTTCCAGTGCTCAACTTGGCAGCTTTAATAATACCCAATAATAAGGTCTATCTTACTGATGCTTTCACTGGATTGATGGAAAACACAGGTATGCCACAACAATAAGAGAGGAAACAACCCCCTGGGTAACAATTAGATGACTTCCGTTTGCAAACAAATAGGATGAAATCCTCCTGCTTTTGTGGTGTGGTAATATTCTAGCCCAAAGAGAAGCAAGAAATCTTAAATGAGAAGAATTGTTATTGTTAGGAGTAAAATACTTTGCTTTAAGATCCTGTCAGTGTGTGCATGCACTTCAATTATGTATGCTTTAGGCTGTAAAATAATTTGAAGGAATAATTCCTGCTTTTTGTGCTTCTGCCTAAGATACTGTCCAGTTCTTCCATATTAAGAAAACAAAAGAAATGTCAAATAATTTCCTAAACAATAACAACTCTAGGGAAGAGCAGGATTACAGTGAGAAGTGGATTCTAGGAAACACCTAGTGTTACAGAGGCTGAAGCATGAGATCTAATCACTTGTTTTCTTCTTCAGCACAGGACTGCTGTAAATCAGATATTTAATTCATTGAGAGAGTAGTGACGTGTCTAGGTCAGAACTGAAAGACATGGTAGCAGTGTGGTTGGTATTGGAGACAGGTATAGGAATCCTTCAGATCTGATGGAATGCTGTTTGGAAATGGACTCTAATTACTCATCACTTATTTGTTTATGCACAAGAGCAATGTCTGTTGATTCTCTCCCAGTTATCCATCATGCTCTGTCTTCTTTTAACAGAAATGCTCACAAAACCTCTGTTGTGTCAGGAAAGCAACAGGACAAAGCTCCAGAGGCAGGCTTTCATACTCTACTTTATGAAGTTGTTTTGCCTCCATCCTTGGAAGATGAGGATGGAGAGGATAACAAGCCCAAAGTTTTACATTAGAAAGACCAAACTCTTTGGCTCATGGTTGGGTGTGTATGTTAGCGGTGTGATTTGCATGACTACGCGTTCCCTGTATGTGCCTGTTTAATAATTTTATCTAGAGCTGCCTTTGCCTCTTCTGGTCTGCTTTTTTACAGCCTGAATGTGGATTGATGGAAAATATTTCCTAGGTCTCTGCACAGATTGGAAAAAATACACTGGTTTTCTTTCACCTTTTTCTTACGCCTTTCCTTCCATGATCTTTCTGTACAGTTTGAGCCCTCTCTTAGGATCTTGAAACTCAAGGAAGACATTGTGTGTAAGATGTGATGAGTATGAACTGTTGGATACTATAGTATGAGCATTGACTGCAGGGAATCCTCCTGGCCACTGAGTGTCATTGTTAACTCAGGAGAATTGGGGTGATGAGAAAAATCCTTGGCTGGGGAAAAGGGAGAGATGAATCTATGTGGGGAGCTTGGAGGACCTTGTGGTCACTGAAATGGTTTGCTGAATGTCAAGATTAGTCTTCCTAACAAGAGCTGTGTGTTCACAAGCATGCTGGAGGCTAGACTGGTACAGCCTTCCTATATGCCCTACCATATTTCTGTTGGAAAATGGACTCCTTGGCTGAGTCAGGTTTAAACCATGGCTTTCTGGGATGCTCTCATGTGGACATCTAGGGTGGTTCCATATTGCTTCTACTTATCTCCCACTCAACCCAGGCCACAAGCCACTGAGTTTTCCTCACAGCTGCTGGCACTTCTGCCATACCTCAGCCCTCTCCTTTGGGATTGTGTCCTCTGAAGTCATCTTTGTTGTGTGGGGTGAAAGCCAGTACTTTTCTACCCTAGTCTGTTCTGTGCCCACTCAGGGCTTTATCTGCTGCAAGGGGTGAGGGAGAGCTGGTGCCTCTTTCAGCTCTCAAAGTCTGCAAGCACAATAGTCTAGAAGAGAGCTATAACCATCAGAGGCAAAATAATTTCCATAGAAGGAAAAATACTTTAAGAGAAATAGCTCAAACAGTGGTTTGTGCAGCTGTTTTCAAATAGCAAGTGAGTTTTATTACCTGTAAGTGCTGCCACTTTTCTTTATGGCTACCTGTGTTATATGAGCAGAGTGCAATTTCCTCATATCTAGATTTCTGAATCAATATTCTTACTGAATGTATTATTATTAGGGTTGGTTTGGAGCCTTGGCATTCCTGTACCCTACTATGGACAATTTGCTGTGTAGGGTAAACTCACCATCATCAACAACACTGGAATTAGGACAGGGATTATATTTTCAGGAGTTTGGATTTACAATGTGCCCTGTATTAGTCCTCATGGTAATAACACTGACTTCAGCAATGGCAAGAGGAAAGGATGTGGCTGGAAGGAATGAGTATGGGGTTGGGAGAAGGAAACTCACAGGTAGGGAGGAATGTCATTGCTGAGGTTGCCAAGACTAAGTGTTGCTTTAACTCTTCTTCTCAAAATAATCTTATTCTTGTCTTTGTGCTGCTTCTCAAAGAGCAATTGATCTGCAGATCTGCCTTCAGCTCTGGAAAAAACAGGGTCTTTTCTCCACAGAATGGCAAATAGGTCTTAAAGCCCTGATATTATTGGAACTAAGATAGGGATGTTTTATGGATAAAACAGAAGAGGAAACCTTCTCCAGCTTCCTTCTCTTCATTAGAAATTTACAGTAAAATTGCTATTGCCTACTAGTTGTGTTGCCATGAAAACACCACCTTGCTGGCCTTGAAACCTGCTTAAACTGGGCGCCTTAGGCTGGAGCGGGGCAGCCAGAGCGAATTTTGTAGTCTGCCCATGTCTCGCTGTCTCGGTGAGTGTAGACTGTTGGTGTGGGGCCAGAAACCACCTCCTTCCTTCTCTCTTTTCCTTCTGCAGCCCCATAGCTGTGGTTTAGCTCCTCACAGTCCCAAAGCTGTAGTGGTTCTCTCCCATTTGTATGAAGTCACTTTCATCCTGGCAGGCCAAGCGGTGGAAGAGCTGTCTGTATTGAGATTGAGGTCATTCTTTTCATCCTCATGCTATAGAGCTTCTGTGATTTCTGGGGGTCTCTGGTGCATTTGGGCAGAGTCTTAAGTGCTCCCAAGTGCTGAGAAATTGTCTGCCCAAATGGCTTTGCTGTAAATGCTTTGGATTTGGTTTATTTTTTGTTTAATGTTATTTTGCTCCTGTTCACTTTTCTGCTGCAGGTGAAGATGTGATTCAGCTGAGCTTTCATTTGTGACCATTCAGAGCCCTCTGGAAATTCAGCCATAGGTTTTACTCCTCTCTTTCAGCACTGCCCTGGCTACTTGATTCAGAACCTCTTACCTCCAGGGTCTCTTGTGCAGCTTCCGTCAATACCAGCTGAAAAGAGACCTTCTCTGTCCTGGACAAGGGGTAGCACTAGTATCACACCAACTTGTCCGCACAGCTGTTGGGGGAGACACCACATGGAGACTAACTGGAGGAGGCACTAGCACAGGAAAGGATGGTAATGCTGATAAATTACAGAAGCTGTGTATTTTGACTTCACTGTTAATGCTCTGGAAAACAAAAAATCAAATAGAGCCACTTGGAAAGAGTAAATGTAAATGATATAAAATTACAATATCTGACCCCAGGTCAGCGTCACACTCAGGCCTGAACGTTTCGTTTCCTCTTAAACTAATTCTAAAATGTCTTTAAATACCCATCTCTCCTAGAAACCTTGGTTTTGAAGCAAAACCTACTTGCTCTACAGCAGCTGTACAGTGGCGTGCTCTCATGGATTTAAATGTCCTTTGGTCCTTCGAGTTTTCGCAGAGTTTTGAGGATGGTGAGGGGGGTGATGTTATTATTTGCTTTTAGAAGGCTTTCAACTTGTCTTTCAGTGTGGCTTTGATGTAATGCATCTGTCAAAGGTAGCAACAGACCTGTAGTATGACTGATCCTCTCTGTGCTCTGTCTATCTCTGGACAGGTGCTTTATTAAGGAGGACATGACCAAAGGAAATACTTCTTGCTCAGAGTCCTCAGCTATGTGAGGCATAATCAAACCTTTCCCCAAACTCAGCTAACAAACCACCGGGCTACAATGTGAGTGTTTCTGGAAGACTGGACATAGCGGGTGCTCTCCTGTTTTTAATTCTGCAGCAGCATTGCCCTCCTCCGCGACTGCCCTTGAGGAGTTGGAAGCTCCTGGAAGATGAAAGTTTTCTTGCACAGTGCTTCGCTTCTCATTGGATTTGTTTCCTGGTTGATGGTTACCATGAAGCTTTTTGAATAGCTTGTTTCAACATGCAACAATGCAAAGTACCACTACTCAGCTGGCAGAGGACAACAGGGCCAGTTTAGGACTAGGCCACTCTGTGATGCAAATTGCTGGTTCCTTAGTGAATTTCTTCTTGCATTAGAGAAACCTGAAAAAGAGGCTGTAAAATGTGCTTCAGGGGATGTTATCTGTTGATCAGTTCTGTTGGGTACCTGTCATTAATCTTCAACCTTTCTCTTCCACAAATGCTCCAAATGTCCTGACATCAGTGTATTGAATCTGGGAGATAATTATTTGGTCCCTCCTTTAGTCCTGCCCCAGGAGGCAGCAGGAAGGGTTTCCATGGTATCTTATATCCCTCATCAGACAAAGGTGTGGGCAGCACCAGCCTCAAGACTGAGGCAGTGACAGCAAGAATCAGAGGTCACTTTTGCACTGCCTGTGGACCAGGAGGAGAAGGTGGCTTTTGTTGGCCAAGACTGAATCTGTTGTGTTTCCATGCCTTCCAGAACTGCCACTGGTTGGTAAGGCTGTCTCTTAGACATAGACATCCATGTACTGGGCAGTAGAGGTTAGGGAAAGCTGTCACTCAGCGGTTCCAAACAGAAGTGTCATGAAATGAAAACACTGGAATTACTGAATTCAAAAGACTCACTCTATAGAAAAGCCCCTTTTAGGCTGACTCAAAACATTCTGAGGTGATTACATTAGTCAATTGACTTTAAAGTAGGGCTTGCTGCATCTTCTCTATTTTATCTTGGATTCAAATCTGTCTTGAGCCACAATAAAAACCACAACCCCCCCAAGGTAAACACATTCCCCCTAATGAAATATGTCACAGCTTTAGACTTGGCACTCTGCTCGTTCTTTATGAAATAGTGCTTGGGTGACCTTTGTGTTCAGAAGGCTGAAGGGGGCTCACAGCAATGACTAAGACTTGGCAAGGCAGGGATCTGCTCTGCCAGCTTTTTTCCCCAGCAGTTCTGCCAGAGACCTGTGGAGAAGCTGCTTTTGCAGACTGTTCTTCTTGGCCTGTGCTGATGGTTATTTGTGGTCTGTGAGTGACCACCTGAGTGCTTCTTTGGACTGAAACGTCAATTTTGCTTTGCTTGTTTCTCAATGCCTCGGGGTTAACACTTCTAGCAGGAAGGCTTGTGTGGCAATGTGTTACATTTGCATGTATTTTCCTTTTTGCAAACAAGAATTGCAGCTTGGAGACACATTTCCAAAGACCAGCATGACCAAAAGGAGCTCTTGCAGAGCCTGGCTTAGCAAGGCTGAGCTGCTGCTCTTGGGGGGTACACTGGCATTACCTCAGGCTGGGAAGCAGACTTCAATAGTGCTATACAGGGACTCTTTTCCACCCTAGTATTTCTGAAATCCCATTTCAGCCTCCAAAAATATACCTTTTAAAAAATAATTACATACTTCCAAACTCTGCAGCATTCGGCCTCATAATAATAGTTGCAATTTTCCTGGTGGTCTACCTGTGCGAGAAGGCAGTGTATTTTTTATTCTCTATTTTCCATTTGGGGAGCGAAGTCATGAAGTGACTTTAGTTGAAGCCTGAGCAGAAGTCACCACTGAACCCGGTACCAGCATCCTGTCTGGACTGCCTTGCCCTTTGCAGCACTGTCAGCTGCCATGACTGGTTTAGCAGGACAGGTCTGAAGGCTGCAGCTCCCTTTAACCTGCTGGCACCTTCAGGAGATCTCAGTACCCCAATGATTTTGGAGAGTGTTCTGCTTTAAAAGTTCAGCAGAATCTGTGAGTCTGATTTCTGTATTTTCCGCAGAAAAGTGTAAAAAGTCAAAATGAAAAATGTCGCCTCCCCCCATCTTCTCACCCCCCCAGTCCCATATGTAGGAGTGGGGAGTAAATTGAAATGTCTTGGTGCCTTTCTTCTCCAGATGGGGTCAGTTGTTTCATTGCCTGCACATTCATCAGTGCTTTTGTTAAACCCTCCCTTTGTGTCTGACACCTTAGATAAAAGTTCTGAGTTGAAACGTAGTCGGAGTCTCTAACCCATTACATTAATGGTAACCTAGGTGAGGGTCCAGAGAGGGACCCACAACACTACACTGCTACCACAACACAAAAGGCCAGCCTGGTGGAAGAGGGGGAGGGGGAGCTCTCCTGTGCTTATTCCTCAGCTCCTCAGCCTTACACCAACAAACTGTGCTCTGAATGGAGCTGCCAGTGCATCCAAAATAAACCAGTGATGCAGCTGGAGAGAGCAACCTCCAGGTTGTCTGAGGATGGCTGCCCCGGTGGTGAAAGGAATGGGCATGCCAGGTCCCTCAGCTGCTTTCCTGTCTCATTTTTAAAGCAGGTGAAACAACACGGGGAAAATTTGTCTGGGATTTTCCATAGCCAAACCTAAATACAAACACATGTATGCTTGCTAGCACTTCCCACCCCACCATCTACTCTGTACCTACACTTTGTACTGTTGTCTTTGTTCCCATACTAAAGTATTTATATTTGATGGGATGAAGGCACCTTTAGTTATAATTCAGAGCTTAAGCTCTTAATTTTGACTCAGACAGATGCCGTGGTTTTGGTGAAACTTCATCTCTGTGTTGTGTTCCCATGGGTGCAGGCAGTTAATTGAATAGTGTGAAGGGGATGCAGCCCTGCATGCCAACGGCTCTGCAGCTTTCAGCCAGGAGTGCAGAGGAGTCCACAAAGATGATCCAATGATCCAAGGGCTGAAGCAAAGCACCTTTGCTATGAGAATAGGCTGAGGAAGCTGGGGTTGTTCAGCCCAGGGAAGAGAAGATCCCAGGGGGCCCTTAGACCTGCATTCTGGTACCTGAAGGGAACCCATAGGAAGGTGGAATAAGGGCTTTTCTCAGGGGTATCCAGTGATAGGACAAGGGGAGATGGTTTGAAACTGAAGGAGAGGAGGTTCAGACATGATCTTAGGAAAACGTTCTTCAGTGCCAGGGTGCAGAGACTCTGGAATTAATTGCCCAGAGAGGCTGCCCCCTCCATGGGGGTGTTCAACACCAGGTTGGATCAGGCCTTGAGCAAACAAGTCTGGTTGAGAGGCATCGTTGCCCATGGCAGGGTGTTGGAGTAGTTGATCTTTGAAGTCACTTGCAACCTGAGCCAGTCTGTGATTCTATGAAGTTCTTGTGAGCCTAACCCAAATAGGCTGTGCCACCTGAAAACTGCTGTCTCAAATGCTACTACTCATGTCATCTATCCTGCTCAAGGGTAACCTGTTTGGTTATTTGGTTATTGCAGTATTTCACTCTGAAACAATAGTATTTCTTTAATGAACAAAAAATAAATAAATAAATAAATAAAAGTTGACGGAAAAGTGGGACAGGGGTTATTTGTGTTGGGTTTTTTTGTTTGTATTTATCTGGCTGATTATTTCTCTGTCCCCCTGGAAGGACTTTCACTGTCAACAGCTCTGAGCTGTCCTCTGTTCTCTTCTTTGCATCTGATCAGTTGGGAATTTTCTGGTAAAGTCAGACCCTTTCTGAGTTTTAGGCTCTGCTCTTGAACTTCAAACTAACACAAAACCCAGCCAGGTTTGAACACAGCAGAACAGCTAAAAATTCCAGTGTGCTGCAATAATGCTGACACCTGTGTGCCTGAGTAACTTGATAACCTGCTGAAAACTTGCATTCTTCTTGCCAGCCCCATTCCTTGGTCAGGACTTCCCAGATGCTGAATAATAAAGCCCACAGAGAATGATGTGGCAGTTGCCATACAGCTGAAAACCAGCAGTGCTTGCAAATGGACCATTTGTGTTCGAAGGAATTAATCCTGTTGGCTTAATTTGCCCTTCAGGAGATCAGCTGCTGATAGATGTTGTTCACAGTAGATGCAGATACATGAAATTGTGGTGGAACCAGTGGCCCTGCCCTACTTTCCCCCACCAGGGAGGAATTTAATCCATTTTCCCCCTGGCACTTAACAACTGCAACACAAATTGAGGACAACACTACCAGCTTCCCAAGCTGTGCTGCTAGGTCTTAATTCTGCATTGGAGGTCAATGCTAATCATAATCTGCTAACATTCCTGCTTACACTGCTGACAAACTACTGATGGGCTCCACTTAGAGTGGCTCCAAGTGCATAGCTGGCCATTAGAGATGGAGTGTTCCTCGCAGCTATTGCCAGGGTGTTGCTTGCTGAGAACTCTGCTATGTTTCTCAGTGAATGATCCTGTTCCTATGCAGAACTCACAAGCTGTCAGGGCATGAGTAGCTCTGTGCCTCCAATTTGCTTAGAAGAAAGAATTAGTAAAATATACAACAGTAATTACAAGAGGAAATAGGAAGGGTTTTGACAACTCTCTGGAGAGAATGATTAGTCTAAGTTTGGGGACAGTGAAGTATGAAAACAGGAATGGGAGAAAACAATGAGCCAGATTTTCACTTCTTGTAAATTGGCTTTGAAATCAAAGGAGCTGTTCTGCACAGACGATTTGCCTCAGAGTTCTTAATTGCTTATTTTTAAAAAATCATTTCAGAAGCCAGTTCAATCCCAAAGACTGGATGTCTCAGAGTGATTTGTTAGTTGCCTTGAATTCCAGGCCTGAAGTCAGACACTGATGTCTCCCAGTGTTTGAACAGTGAACCGAGAAGAAAAAGCAGCTCTGGTAATTCAGATTGGCTGCCTTGCTTCTCTAGTTACAGGTTTAAATTTTTATGATTCAAATGCCTTTAAGGGACTAGTGTGACTTCATTACTTGAGCAGCTTACAGGTAATAAAAAGCTTGGGAGTCTGCAATGGCACAGCTCCTTACGAAGTACCTTAATGTGTTTTGAAACAGCTTTGCAAAGTTCTACTAATGAACTTCCCAGCACCAAGCAGTCAGAGCAGGACAGGGCAACCATATGTCTTCCAAATCTGGACTGTGCCCTGGCCATGAGTGTTGAGCAGTGCAGCTTTACAGATGTTGCAGAAAGGAACAGGGGCATCCACCAAAGATGTCATACCCCATTGGGCATCTCTATGTAAAAATGGATCCACTGCAGATTTTGGGCACAGACCAAGCGAAACTGTGAATCTTTCATTTGTATCAGTAGCAGAAATAAGGGCACATTACCAGGGAGCTGCTGTATGAGTCTGAGAGATGTGGTAGGGAAGAATAAGAAAATGCAAGTTTGGGAATGGTGCCTGTCAGCATGAGACAGGAGCAGGGTAGAAGGGGTTAAAAGCTCCAAGTGACCCCCCAGCCCCTAAACTGAGCAAAATAGTAAAATAAAATAAAGAAATGAATAGAGACAATATTTATAATGCTAAGAAATGGCTCCAAATGCTCTGCATAAATCTGAGGCATGGAGCCCCCTGATGAGCAGCTCTGTAACCAAAGCCCTGGGTGCTTAGGACACAAGGTCTGGTGACTGCCCCTCTGTTTGCTTGCAAACAGGCAGTCTCATGGCTTTACCCATGGATTGTGTTCCTGTGGAGGAACCCATCACCTAAAAACTTTCTCCTCTCTCTTTCTCCTGTGTAGAAGCACTCAGGCATCCATAGGCTTCTGTTGCTGTCTCTCTTGAAAAAAACCTTTGATTTCTGACCCTGAATTCCTGTGCTATCTATTTATGGGAAGGCATTTTGGGAAGGAGTTAATGAACTTCATGTCTGTGAATCACACAGTGTGGTCAGAAAGGCCACTCAGAGAGATGTCGGAGGAACGTTTAGATATTCCTTAAATAATCCTGCTGGATTCTTTTCTCTCTCTCCTGGCTTCTGTAAAGGGCACAGCCTGCGTCTATGTAACTCATGAAACTTTCCTGCTGATTGAACTCAAAAGAATTGCTGTATCTTCTGATTCCTAATAACCGGGCTGTTAAGAACGGAAGAGGAGGCAGAGACCCAACTGGGACCATCACAGTTGATGTCAGCTACTGCCCTCTTGAGTGTGCACCAGCAGACCAGCCCACATATGCCTCATTAACAATCACAGTGTGAGGCACCTGCAGCACTGGGTTGGAGTTAATCAGGCCAGACTGCGGACCAGCATGCTGCCCTGGGTTGCACACGTTGATGGGAAGGATTTCTCAGCTGCCGAGAGGCGGATGCTCATCTATTTATTAGCAGCAAGTTCATGGCTTTGCCCTCGTGGTGCAGATTAGCTAAGAGACAAAAGCTGGCTTCTGACAGCTTTCTGGGCAGCTATTGTGGCAAGAAAAAAGAAAAGTCTCTGTGATAGTGTTTTGTTCTTCCAGAATAAATGCTGTGGTGCTTTCCTGTAAGAACAAAACAAAGTGCTACCAACAGACTGGTGTTTCTGAGGAGCCCAGCAGTAACCGACAGGAAAATGAAGCCCAGGTCTTGTGATGTATTCTGTGTGTTCAATAATCAGAACAGAAGGACGAACACATCTTTGTCATGGTAAAAGGGTATGGAATGAAAACAGGTAATTGTTACTCTTGCGAAGGTTAGATACTGCTCAGCAAACACTATCACCTCCCATTGTGGCCCAAAGATGTCTGAGTCCTTAACACAGGGTGATTTTAAGGAAGGAGAATAGAGAAGCTCAGTTCAGTGCACACAGGTGTTGCTTACCCCTGGGCTCTGCTGAGTGGCTCCCTCACATGTCTCCCTTATACCTTCACTGGTTTTTTCAGGTCCTTTGGAAGTCTCTCCCCAGGTACTGTTCCTCCTCCTAGTCTGTGATTCTCCTTGTTTTCAGTCCTGTAGCAAGAAAATACAGTTTTGAGGGCATGATGAACTGAGTAAGGGATATAGAGACTGTTGGTTGGGTATTTGCCTTTGGTCCATGCTGCTCAACTTTCTTAGCATTTAAGGTACTCTCAGGTTCTCATTTTCTCCTTGTTCTTCAGGGAGAAAGAGAAATAAGTTGAACATGAGTAATATTTTTATGAGGTTTATAATATGTTCTTAAGCTACTCTGTTTGTAATAATTTTGTTTAACAAGTATATGTATTTCCTGTGGCATGCACATAGTCCTGTACCACTGACCCTGGAGTAAGAGTGATGGAAACCATCTAACTGTATTAGAAAGGAAATCTGGAGGTGACTTGATGTGAACCTGTTGGTGTTGGTTGCTTTTCACATGGTCTGCAAACTGCTTTGAATTGAGGCATTTCTGTAAATGGAGTAGCTCTTAAATTCTAGAAGAGATTTCAGATTTCTACAAAGTTGGTTGATATTGGAATGTGTGGTGTTGTCTGTGTTTGTTGTGCGCTAATCTGCAATAGAGTTTTTTCACAGTCCTGTTTCACATATGTGATAATACTTTCCTGAATTTTAAGGGCATAGAGGACACTTTTTGTTGTTTTTTTTTCATTCCTGTGGTAGTGTTCTGTTGGATGGTTCTGGCTCCACGAACTTAGTGCCCTAAGTGTCTTGTTGACATGTATTGAGAGTGTCTTACTGGCTTCAATGGCATGAGGAGTTTCCTTCAGAAATGCTCTGGGAAGAAAGTCATCTGGGACTGGAAGACAAATGGGGATTTCTTTTAGGTTGCTGTATTATTGGTTTCCTGTTGTCAAATATTTTGATTTCCTTTATTCCTCTAAAGACTCAGCTTTGGCTTTAATGAAGCTGTGGAGAAGGTGTGTTATTGAATCAGGCAAAAGCTTGTGTTCCCAGAAGGAACATCTAATCCATTAAGCCTCTCTACCATCTAAACACTTTGCTTTCCTCTACAAAGCTTAGCTCTGCCAGGTACTTTATTTGCTCTCCTGTCAGGTTAGATCTTCAGTCTTTTTTCCTTCTAATTTGTCGTTTGTTTCCCTTTACCTTAAAATACGATTTTAATCTACAATTAGTAGAGGTTTCCTGCTGGGACAACAAGAAGAAAGTATTTGACATGTTGTATTGTTTGTTACTAAAATTTAATTGCTTGCTAATTAGATAACAGGATTATTCTATGGCTTCTGGGCAATAACCATAAAGGTGGTGGGTTTTCCTTTCCCTCTTGCTTTGCAGCTCTACAGTAGCAAATACTTTGTCATATGGTTCATCCTCTTATATCTCACAGTGCACAGATCCATGTGCTTCCATTCAGTGCTGGAGGACCTCTTTTGTCCAATCAAAGTCCTTTTATAATAACATGAGGAGTATTTTAAATATCATCACGTTGTGATTTTGCAATTCCTTATGCTGCAGCATGATCCATCTTCTGTGGCTGGAACCCACAGGCTTTTTGTCTGGCTTCAGCTGTTCAAATGCTCTCTCTGTGCTCCACGATAACATGTTAATGGAGAAATGCAAGTCACATGGAAAAGGAATTAGGCATGAGATGATGATGAGAGGCTACTCTGATTTTGGGTCTGTGCTTGGATAAATTACGACTCCCATTTCAGTGGAGCGGGGCTGGATGTGTGCTTGAAGACTGTTTGACAGAGGGGACCTTGGGGATGTTTTACAGAAAGACGTTAGTGTAATTTATTTACTTTCTGTAAGTAGTTCTTTTATTTGCAAAGGTCTGGTGCCAGCAGCAGCCTGTGGTTGCCTCTCCCCTTTTGTGTGGGGAAGGAGGATAAGTGAGGAGAAACACTGGGTTGAAAAAGCATTTTGGTTTTATTGATAGCAAACCAAGATCCATCTGACAGCAAGGGCTTGTGAAGAACTGAGAATGTGTGATGCATTTTTAACATCATCACATCATCCCTGCATAAGTAGGGAATGTTTCTGCTGTCAGTATTCCCTATGGGATGAGATGGCGAAGAGCAATTACAAATGGGAATCTTTTCAGCAAAGAGCTGTTAAGAAGAAAATGTCTGTGGCTTTGACCTTGGGAAAATTTATGGCAGCACCTTGTCCAAAGTGCAGGGCTCTCCTTGTGTATCTCATCAGGCACTAGGAAAAGTTCTCTGTGAGAGCCAACTCTTCTTATCTCCCTCAGATGCTTTATCCTGCCTGTTCTCAACAGGTTTTGAGTTGGGAGGCCTTTGGTGTCTTTAGGGGTGAGGCTTTTTCAAAACTCCTGGTAAAAATATTTCCTCAGCTCCAGCAACTCTTGCAGCTCTGTTAACCTTCTGTTTATACTTCAGATGTGAAAATACACTACCTCTTAACATTACTGGCTAGTTACCACGCATCAAATTCTCAAATGTGTAGATCTAATGCTTGGCTTAGAAATTTCCAGAGGAAATGTCTCTCTCCACTCACACTTACATATGTATGTCCTCATATGTGTGTGGACATAGATACATACAATTCCTACTTTTCCAGTGCTGCACTTTGAAGGTACTCTAGTGGTTTCAGTAACCAAATTTAACACTAACGGTTATCAATTATGCTGTGAGAGAAGCAGTTGCATTCCAGACTGAAGGTTCCTCTGATTATGAATGCTTCTCTTGCACCTGCTTCCCACTGATAAGGGGTAGAAGTAATACATTCTAAGATGGCTTTTCCCTGGACAGGTAGTCCTGTTGATGATAGACAACAAGCTTCCACCTGTAGTGCTGCCTGTTGGCACACTGAGCAGCAATGAAGGAGAGGAAAACTGGAGTGATGTTTTTTTCAGAAAACCCAGCTCAATTTTTCTGCAGAAATGATCAGATGATTAGGAGATACATATTTCTTTCAACAGTGTAAGCTTCAGAAGCTCTGTAACTAGCTAGAAAATAATCCAGATTATGTTCCCCTTGCTGGTGTGAGGACTAGGTGGGATGTAACCACCAGCATATGCGGCTCCAAGCACATTTGGAACTGCTTTTTCTTCTGGTGAGGGTCTGGTTTGTGAACCATGCTGCTCTGGCATGTTCTCCCTCTTTTTTTGGTCTGATGAAGAGGTAGAGGGTGTGAATAACCTCCAAAGCTCCAACCATGCCTTTTGGTTTCACAGATGTTTCATTTGTGTAGGCATTTCTGCAAATTCTCCTGGTTACCTGTTTGACTGAATGTGTGTGTGTGTTTGTTTGGTGTCCTGGGATGATTTACAGAGTAGTTGCTTTACCATAGTGTTCTTCTGGTCCAGGTCTGACCTCTCTATCCTCCTCTCTTTTACTCTGTGAAAATGGTAATAGAAAGGGCACGTTATGAGGTGCATTCTCCCTCAGCAGGTTTTTGTAACAGCTGCTGTGCATAGAAAGCCTGTAACAATGAATGGAAATTTATTCATGGCTGCAGTAGGATATGCTCAGGGAGGGTTATGGAACAGATGATCTCGAAAGCCATCACAGAACAGTTAAAGGTCAACCAGGTGATCAGACCCAGTCAGCAGGGGTTCATGAAAGGCAGATCCTGCTTGACCATCCTGATCTCCTTCTATAACAAGGTGACCTGCTTAGTGGATGAGGGAAAGACTCTCAATGTAGTCTACGTGGACTTCAGGGAAGCCTGTCCCTCACAACATCCTCATAGGAAAGCTTGCTGCCCATGACTTGGGTGGGCATCTACTCTGCTGAGTGAAACACTGGCTGGATGGCTGGACCCAAAGAGTGGTTGTCAATAGAATTAAATCTGGTTTGTAGTTGGTCATGCATGATGTCCCCCAGGGTTCATTACTGGGATCACTCCTGTTTGCCATCTCTATCAATGATTTTGATGAGGGGATTGATTGCACCCTCAGTAAGCTCTCAGATGGCACCAAGCTGGAAGGGAGTGTTGGTATGCTGGAGGGTAGGAAGACTCTACAGTGGGATCTGGATAGACAGAACCAATGAGCCAAGGCCAATTGTATGAAGCACAATAAGGCCAAGTGTTGCATCCTGCATTTTGGTCACAACAACCCTGAACAGCACTATTGGCTTGGGGAAGAGCAGCTGGAAAGCTGCCCAGCAGAGAAGGACGTTGGTGTATTGACAGTTGGCTGAATATGAGCCAGTAGTGTGGCCAGGTGGCCTAGGAGGCCAATGGTGTCTTGGCTTGCATCAGACATTGTGTGATCAGCAAGTCTAAGTAATCAATCCTGCC